>BLKR01005743.1:0-73413 GCA_011170035.1 Teleogryllus occipitalis | reverse complement strand
TGGCAGCCGCCTGGTCCGACGCCGGTGCGTCGGGCCGCTTCGGGGAAACCCGCGTTAAGCCGGATGGGGGTGGAGGGTGGCGGCGCCACGCCGCGCCGGTTGGAAAAGCCCTTAGGAATCCCGGCTGGAATTTCCTTCAAAAGGACGCTCGTGGATGCGAGTTTAAGAGATGTCGGTTGTAGCTCTGGAAAGGCTGGCCAGCGAGCCGGGTGACGCCCGCTGCTTGTAGGGTGGGGGCGAGCCGGGGATATTTAAGGCCGCGCCGACAGGCGCCTCGCGGGATACGCTGGGTGTCGAGAGACGAGAGGTATCTCCAGTGCAATCCTTGCACGTGATCTTCGGGTCGAAGATCGGTTTGGCGACAAGCCATGTAACTGGTGTAGTTACGGGACTCTATGTCCGACAGCTTCGCACTTCGCGTTGCTTGTTGCTGCTTCCGAAGCAGTGGTTCTGGGCGAGGCCTAGGGGACGGTCGCGGGATTTCGCGGCTAAGAGAATTGAAAGGTTGCCAAGGGGCTAGATTTTTGTATCATATCATTGTACATTAATTGTAAAAAAATCTGTAAATATATTGTATTTATTCAATCAGAACAGTCGTCTGTGTTTTTCACTCTAGTACGTCACAGACTCGGAACCTTTCTTTTCTAAAACTGGTGGCAGCGGTTACTGTTAACTCACGTCGGGGTGCCCGCACAAATTCTGCCACTTTTCTTTTCTAAAACTGGTGGCAGCGGTTATCGAAAACTCACGTCGGGGCGCTCGCAGCAAATTCTGCCACTTTTCTTTTCTAAAACTGGTGGCAGCGGTTACTGTAAACTCACGTCGGTGTGCCCGCACCAATTCTGCCATTTTTTTGTCTAAAATTGGTAGCAGCGGTTATTGTAAATTCACGCCGGAGTGCCTGCGCCAATTGTTGCAATTGTAGTTCAAAATTGGTTGCAGTGGTGCTTAGAACTCACACCGGGTGGTTGTGCCAATTGCAGTTAATAATTGGTTACAGCAGATTAAAGACTCACATCTCAGCTTTGGGGAAGCAGTCACTACGTTCGCAACGAACGGGGAACGCGGAAGTCTGCAGCAGCATCCGCGGGGACATCAGTGCGGCATCAGAGCCATCGGTGCGCGCTGATTAATCAGAACAGCACGCGTAAAGACAGTGTACGCAGTTAAACGTGCATACGCGTCGTAAATACGTGGCGCCGGCAGTGTCGCGCACGCCACGAGAAACCGAAAAGTGCGGTGTTTCGGTACGGTAGTTTCGGGGCGGTACAATCCGACTCGGAACCTTTCTTTTCTAAAACTTGGTACTGGTAATTGGAACTGGTACTGGAACGAGCTGATATTGGCACTGGAACTGGAGCTGCTGACATTTGCATCACCAGAAGAACACATCACGGACCGACCTGAACGAGAGGAAGGAAGGAGGCCACAAACCGGATCCAGAAGGCGCTCACGCGACACCGAGGTCAACTGAACGTAAGTGTGTTTTTTGTTCTGGCCGTGGATCAATTCAGGCAATATGGCTTTCTTAGCGGGTTATAGGAAAGAGGTGCTTGTTAGGGTCGCGATGGAGATGGGGGAAACATTAGAAGGGAACGAAACCGTTGTTAAACTTAAATCAATCATTACGGAAAGCGAGCAGTACGAGGAATCATTCGTGAAACAACTCGCTGACCAAGAAAAAGAACAGGTTGCAGAAATACGAGAGCAGGAAAGATTACGCGAAGAGAGAGAGCAGGAAAGATTACGCGAAGAGAGAGTGTTAGAGCAGGAAAGAATACGCGAAGAGAGAGAGCAGGAAAGAATACGCGAAGAGAGAGAGAGCAGGAAAGAATACGCGAAGAACGCGAACGGCAATTTGAACTTGAAAAGTTAAAACTAACGAATCAGGCTCCCACGCGTGTTTCCATAGGTAGTAGCGACACGGGAAATCGAACTAATATTCGTATTAGTCAAGTCATGGACAAATTCAAAGGCGAAGGCGACGATATTACGTTGTTTTTAAGTGTTTTCGAGGCGCATGCTCGCCAGCTTGGCATTGCGCCGGTCGAATGGGTAAGCCATTTAATGGGTTTACTTCCTAATGAGGTGAACAATTGGCTCGTAGTAGGATCCGATTCACCGGATCAAGATTATGACCTAATTAAAGAACAATTATTAGATATGTACAAGTTCACGGCAGAAAAGTGCCGGCAGATGTTTTGTAGTCACGTAAAAGGTGCAAAGACCACTTGGAACGTCTATGCACGTGAATTAGCTAGTTATTGTAAAAAATGGGTCTCAGGTTTAAAGATAGAAACATTTGAGCAATTGCTAGATCTCATTGTAACGGACCAGATGAAGCGAAAGGTGCCGGCGGTTATGCGTGACCATTTCATTGATGTGTGGGGTGAGGTTTCTGCGTCCCAAGATTTGGCACGAAGGCTGGACACCTACGAAAACAACCGGGCTAGCGGATATAAGAAGGATTTCTCGCGGTTCGGCAAAAAAGAGCAGGCAGGCGAACGGAAATGGCCGAAGGCGACGGAAAGCGCGCCGACCACTTCCAAAACGGCAGTGCCGAAGGTAGCTAGTAACGCGGAGTTCGAGAAGCCGCAAGAACGGACGTGTTACTTATGTAAAAAACCAGGTCACATAAAAAAATATTGTCCTCAATATAACAATAAACCTAGCGAGAAGATGTGTCACGTGGCCGACGCTAGTGCGCCAGAGTTATTGTCTCCACACACATTTCTTGCCAAAATTTGCGGCGAAACAGTCACCTGTCTCCGTGACACGGGGGCCACGATCGACGTCATCAACGCAAAGCACGTCACGCCGACACAATATACCGGCGAGTCCGTATGGGTTCAGCAGCCCCTGGACGAAGCGCCGAAAAACCTACCGGTAGCCAAGGTAGAGATTGTAGGGCCATTCGGTACTCTTGTTACAGAGGCCGCAGTCGCGAAGAATTGCGACTTGCCTTATTACATTTTTAGTAATCGTTCTGCTACGATTTTGAAAGAAATAAAGCAAGGTTTCTTAGAACCACAGCCTATCTGCGCGGTGCGGACTAGGGCGCAAGCAGTTGCTGAGCGCGTAAGGGCGGAAGGGCCCCAGACAATAGAGGCGGTAGAGCCTGCCGAGAGTACAGGAAACGGCCGAGATCAGGACGCGTTCCAGGTAACCGCTTCGGAGGAAACCGGGGATGACAATAGAGTTGGTCAGGGCGAGGTCGACGCCCCGGGCAACTCGGAATCAAACGATCAGGAATCTGAATTAGATTTCGGTAGCATTGCTTTGGCTCGTTTGGACCCCACCGAATTTGCTACAGCTCAGAGACAAGACGAGGAGCTCGCGCCGTTGATTGAGCGTGCGGAAGGACCCGAGACGGATCGGCGCGATTATGTTATGAAAAACGGCCTATTGTTTCGTGTCCGGCATAGTAAGCGCGGAGAGCAGTTCACTATGTTAGTAATACCGCGGGTGTATCGTGGCACGATATTAAAACTCTGTCATGAAGTTGCTCACGGTCATTTAGGGGTCACAAAAAGCAAAGATGCCATGGCCAAATATTTCTTCTGGCCGAATTGCTATAAGGATATTGAAAACTATGTGCGTAGTTGCGACAGTTGCCATCATCCTCAATCAAACGCAGTCGAAAGAATGCATCGAACTATGAACCGGCTTATGAAGGTTCTGTGTTTGGAAGCAGGGACGGATTGGGAATGCCAACTTCCCGCTATTATGTTCGCGTTGCGCACGAGTGTGCACGAATCATTAGGTTTCTCTCCTGCCGAATTGGTGTACGGGAAGAATCTCCGTACCCCCATGACACTTCTTTATGAAAGGCTTGCGGGAACTGCGGAAAGTGAAGAAAATTCTGTAGTTGAGCATGTATTCAAATTAATCAATCGTTTGAAACGCTCCCGTGATCTAGCTCACAATAGAATGGCTGAAGAACAGCAGAAACGTAAAGTGTGGTATGACCGGAAGGCGGTCTCACGTACTTTCGAGATAGGCGCGAAGGTGTTGGTTCTCGCACCTAACAGGACGCGGAAGCTCGCGGTTCAGTGGATAGGGCCGGGCGAGATTCGCGAGAAAATTTCGGAGCATAACTATGTGGTCCAGATGCCGGGGCGGAAGGAACCCCGCGTCTATCACATTAATATGCTTAAAAGATACCACCAGCGGACAGAGTACTTAAATGTGCTTAGTTCTACGACTGTGACAGACGCAGGTGACGAAGACGCGCTAGATCGCTATGCGCTTAAATTGGATTGTTGCGACTTTGACGCGGAAGAAATGCTGAGCGGGACTGAGTCGAACCGGAGTTTCGCGACGCTCTGAATACGGTCATTTGTAAGTACAGGTCAGCTCAGAATGTTTATGCAGATGCACTTAGTCGCATGTTTGATGATGTGAATTGATCCACCGGCGAGAATAGGGAACACGCACGTTCATGACATGTATAAATGTCGGTGAAATTCTATGTAAATAATTTTGTAAATTCAAGGGTAAAATTGTTTGGTTGTTTTTTTTATATTTTTATATGTAGATACATACATGTGTCAATAAATTCAGTTAAGAACGGCACATGATGTATGTAACGAATTCCACAATTATGTAATATTTCAATGTAAAGTAAATGTTTGTATTTCAGGATCTTATGTAATTCAAGATGCGTCAAGAATTATTATGTAATATTTCAATGTAAAGTAAATGTTTGTATTTCAGGATAATATGTAATTCAAGATGCGTCAAGAATACTTATGTATATTTATGTATATAGGAGTAAGGTTTAAATGTACTGGCAACATAGCTTAGGTGAAAAGGGAGGGGGGACAGCCCAGAGATTTATTTCACACATTTCGATTAAATAGGGTTTGATATTTTGGTATAATTATGTTCATGTTCATATAAAAATTAGGATGTAGAGGTCTCACGAACTTAGCAGAACTTAGCAGAATTTTTTTCCTGGGCATATTTTGCTGCGAAAAAAAATTCTCACCCCCCGGCATGGGAGGGTCTGTAGCGTCGCCTGGTCCGGCGCCGGTGCGTCGGGCCGCTTCGGGGAAACCCGCGTTAAGCCGGATGTGGGTGGAGGGTGGCGGCGCCACGCCGCGCCGGTTGGAAAAGCCCTCAGGAATCTCGGCTGGAATTTCCTTCAAAGGGACGCGCGCGGATGCGAGTCTAAGAGGTGTCGGTTGTAGCTCTGGAAAGGCTGGCCAGCGAGCCGTGTGTCGCCCGCTGCTTGTAGGGTGGGGGCGAGCCGGCGGATATTTAAGGCCGCGCCGACACGAGCCTCGGGGGATACGCTGGGTGTCGAAAGACGTGAGGTATCTCCAGTGCAATCCTTGCACGTGATCTTCAGGTCGAAGATCGGTTTGGCAACAAGCCATGTAACTGGTGTAGTTACGGGACTCTATGTCCGACAGCTTCGCACTTCGCGTTGCTTTTTGCTGTTTCCGAAGCAGTGGTTCTGGGCGAGGCCTAGGGGACGGTCGCGGGGTTTTGCGGCTAAGAGAATTGAAAGGTTGCCAAGGGGCTAGATTTTTGTATCATAATCATTGTACATTAATTGTAAAAATTCGGTAAATATATTGTATATATCAATCAGAACAGTCGTCTGTGTTTTTCACTCTAGTACGTCACAGACTCGGAACCTTTCTTTTCTAAAACTGGTGGCAGCGGTTATCGAAAACTCACGTCGGGGCGCTCGCAACAAATTCTGCCACTTTTCTTTTCTAAAACTGGTGGCAGCGGTTATCGAAAACTCACGTCGGGGCGCTCGCAGCAAATTCTGCCACTTTTCTTTTCTAAAACTGGTGGCAGCGGTTATCGAAAACTCACGTCGGGGCGCTCGCAGCAAATTCCTGCCATTTTTCTTTTCTAAAACTGGTGGCAGCGGTTATCGAAAACTCACGTCGGGGCGCTCGCAGCAAATTCTGCCACTTTTCTTTTCTAAAACTGGTGGCAGCGGTTACTGTTAACTCACGTCGGGGTGCCCGCACAAATTCTGCCACTTTTCTTTTCTAAAACTGGTGGCAGCGGTTATCGAAAACTCACGTCGGGGTGCCCGCACCAATTCCTGCCATTTTTCTTTTCTAAAACTGGTGGCAGCGGTTATCGAAAACTCACGTCGGGGCGCTCGCAGCAAATTCTGCCACTTTTCTTTTCTAAAACTGGTGGCAGCGGCTATTGTAAACTCACGTCGGTGTGCCCGCACCAATTCTGCCATTTTTCTTGTCTAAAATTGGTAGCAGCGGTTATTGTAAATTCACGCCGGAGTGCCTGCTCCAATTGTTGCAATTGTAGTTCAAAATTGGTTGCAGTGGTGCTTAGAACTCACACCGGGTGGTTGTGCCAATTGCAGTTAATAATTGGTTACAACAGATTAAAGACTCACGTCTATCATTCAGCTTTGTGGAAGCAGTCACTACGTTCGCAACGAACGGGGAACGCGGAAGTCTGCAGCAGCATCCGCGGGGACATCAGTGCGGCATCAGAGCCATCGGTGCGCGCTGATTTATCAGAACAGCACGCGTAAAGACAGTGTACGCAGTTAAACGTGAATACGCGTCGTAAATACGTGGCGCCGGCAGTGTCGCGCACGCCACGAGAAACCGAAAAGTGCGGTGTTTCGGTACGGTAGTTTCGGGGCGGTACAAGCCGACTCGGAACCTTTCTTTTCTAAAACTTGGTACTGGTACTGGAACGAGCGGATATTGGCACTGGAACTTGATCTGCTAATATTTGCATCACCGGAAGAACACATCACGGACCGACCTGAACGAGAGGAAGGAAGGAGGCCACAAACCGGATCCAGAAGGCGCTCACGCGACACCGAGGTCAACTGAACGTAAGTGTGTTTTTTGTTCTGGCCGGGGATCAATTCAGGCAATATGGCTTTCTTAGCGGGTTATAGGAAAGAGGTGTTTGTTAGGGTCGCGATAGAGATGGGGGAAACATTAGAAGGGAACGAGACCGTGGTTAAACTTAAAGCGATCATTACGGAAAGCGAGCAGTACGAGGAATCATTCGTGAAACAACTCGCTGACCAAGAAAAAGAACAGGTTGCAGAAATACGAGAGCAGGAAAGATTACGCGAAGAGAGAGTGTTAGAGCAGGAAAGATTACGCGAAGAGAGAGTGTTAGAGCAGGAAAGAATACGCGAAGAGAGAGAGCAGGCAAGAGAACGCGAAGAACGCGAACGGCAATTTGAACTTGAAAAGTTAAAACTAACGAATCAGGCTCCCACGCGTGTTTCCATAGGTAGTAGCGACACGGGAAATCGAACTAATATTCGTATCAGCCAAGTCATGGACAAATTCAAAGGCGAAGGCGACGATATTACGTTGTTTTTAAGTGTTTTCGAGGCGCATGCTCGCCAGCTTGGTATTGCGCCGGTCGAATGGGTAAGCCATTTAATGGGTTTACTTCCTAATGAGGTGAACAACTGGCTCGTAGTAGGATCCGATTCACCGGATCAAGATTATGACCTAATTAAAGAACAATTATTAGATATGTACAAGTTCACGGCAGAAAAGTGCCGGCAGATGTTTTGTAGTCACGTAAAAGGTGCAAAGACTACTTGGAACGTCTATGCACGTGAATTAGCTAGTTATTGTAAAAAATGGGTCTCAGGTTTAAAGATCGAAACATTTGAGCAATTGCTAGATCTCATTGTAACGGACCAGATGAAGCGAAAGGTGCCGGCGGTTATGCGTGACCATTTCATTGATGTGTGGGGTGAGGTTTCTGCATCCCAAGATTTGGCACGAAGGCTGGACACCTACGAAAACAACCGGGCTAGCGGATATAAGAAGGATTTCTCGCGGTTCGGCAATAAAGAGCAGGCAGGCGAACGGGAATGGCCGAAGGCGACGGAAAGCGCGCCGACCACTTCCAAAACGGCAGTGCCGAAGGTAGCTAGTAACGCGGAGTTCGAGAAGCCGCAAGAACGGAAGTGTTACTTATGTAAAAAACCAGGTCACATAAAAAGATATTGTCCTCAATATAACAATAAACCTAGCGAAAAGATGTATCACGTGGCCGACGCTAGTGCGCCAGAGTTATTGTCTCCACACACATTTTCTGGCCAAATTTGCGGCGAAACTGTAACCTTTCTCCGTGATATGGGTGCGACGATTGACGTCATCAACGCAAAGCACGTCACGCCGACACAATATACCGGCGAGTCCGTATGGGTTCAGCAGCCCCTGGACGAAGCGCCGAAAAACCTACCGGTAGCCAAGGTAGAGATTGTAGGGCCATTCGGTACTCTTGTTACAGAGGCCGCAGTCGCGAAGAACTGCGACTTGCCTTATTACATTTTTAGTAATCGTTCTGCTACGATTTTGAAGGAAATAAAACAAGGTTTCTTAGAACCACAGCCTATCTGCGCTGTGCGGACTAGAGCGCAAGCAGTGGCTGAGCGCGTAAGGGCGGAAGGGCCCCAGACAATAGAGGCGGTAGAGCCTGCCGAGAGTACAGGAAACGACCGAGAGCAGGTAGCGTTCCAGGTAACCGCTTCGGAAGAAACCGAGGATGACTATAGAGTTCGTCAGGGCGAGGTCGACGCCCCGGGCAACTCAGAATCAAACTATCAGGAATCTGAATTAGATTTCGGTAGCATTGCTTTGGCTCGTTTGGACCCCACCGAATGTGCTACAGCTCAGAGACAAGACAAGGAGCTCGCGCCGTTGATTGAGCGTGCGGAAGGACCCGAGACGGATCGGCGCGATTATGTTATGAAAAACGGCCTATTGTTTCGTGTCCGGCATAGTAAGCGCGGAGAGCAGTTCACTATGTTAGTAATACCGCGGGTGTATCGTGGCACGATCTTAAAACTCTGTCATGAAGTTGCTCCCGGCCATTTGGGGGTCACAAAAAGCAAAGATGCCATGGCCAAACATTTCTTCTGGCCGAATTGCTATAAGGATATTGAAAACTATGTGCGTAGTTGCGACAGTTGCCAACGAGTAGGAAACGGCGGCGAAAAACTTCGCGCGCCTTTGAAAATTGTTCCTATAACGGGCGAGGCATTCGAGAAAGTGAATGTTGACGCGTGTGGCCCATTTCCAGAATCGGTCACCGGAAACAAGTTTATTTTAACGGCGATGTGTTTAGCCACGAAGTATCCCGAGGCTATTCCGATACGGGACCTAACTTCGGTCACTGTAATTGAGGCATTACTAGAATTATTCAGTAGAATAGGATTTCCACGCGAATTGCAAACCGACCAGGGCACTTGCTTCACGAGTGCTTTGACAGCGGAATTCGCCGAGCGGTTTGGCATTAAACTGATGAGAAGTTCGCCGTATCACCCTCAATCAAACGCAGTCGAAAGAATGCATCGAACTATGAACCGGCTTATGAAGGTTCTGTGTTTGGAGGCAGGGACGGATTGGGAATGCCAACTTCCCGCTATTATGTTCGCGTTGCGCACGAGTGTGCACGAATCATTAGGTTTCTCTCCTGCCGAATTGGTGTACGGGAAGAATCTCCGTACCCCCATGACACTTCTTTATGAAAGGCTTGCGGGAACTGCGGAAAGTGAAGAAAATTCTGTAGTTGAGCATGTATTCAAATTAATCAATCGTTTGAAACGCTCCCGTGACCTAGCTCACAATAGAATGGCTGAAGAACAGCAGAAACGTAAAGTGTGGTATGACCGGAAGGCGGTCTCACGTACTTTCGAGATAGGCGCGAAGGTGTTGGTTCTCGCACCTAACAGGACGCGGAAGCTCGCGGTTCAGTGGATAGGGCCGGGCGAGATTCGCGAGAAAATTTCGGAACATAACTATGTGGTCCAGATGCCGGGGCGGAAGGAACCCCGCGTCTATCACATTAATATGCTTAAGAGATACCACCAGCGGACAGAGTACTTGAATGTGCTTAGTTCTACGACTGTGACAGACGCAGGTGACGAAGACGCGCTAGATCGCTATGCGCTTAAATTGGATTGTTGCGACTTTGACGCGGAAGAAATGCTGAGCGGGACTGAGGTCGAACCGGAGTTTCGCGACGCTCTGAATACGGTCATTTGTAAGTACAGGTCAGCTCAAAATGTTAATGCAGATGCGCTTAGCCGCATGTTTGATGATGTGAATTGATCCACCGGCGAGAATAGGGAACACGCACGTTCATGACATGTATAAATGTCGGTGAAATTCTATGTAAATAATTTTGTAAATTCAAGGGTAAAATTGTTTTTGTTTTTTTTGGATATTTTTATATGTAGATACATACATGTGTCAATAAATTCAGTTAAGAACGGCACATGATGTATGTAACGAATTCCACAATTATGTAATATTTCAATGTAAAGTAAATGTTTGTATTTCAGGATCTTATGTAATTCAAGATGCGTCAAGAATTATTATGTAATATTTCAATGTAAAGTAAATGTTTGTATTTCAGGATAATATGTAATTCAAGATGCGTCAAGAATACTTATGTATATTTATGTATATAGGAGTAAGGTTTAAATGTACTGGCAACATAGCTTAGGTGAAAAGGGAGGGGGGACAGCCCAGAGATTTATTTCACACATTTCGATTAAATAGGGTTTGATATTTTGGTATAATTATGTTCATGTTCATATAAAAATTAGGATGTAGAGGTCTCACGACCAGGTAACTTAGCAGAATTTTTTTCCTGGGCATATTTTGCTGCGAAAAAAAATTCTCACCCCCCGGCATGGGAGGGTCTGTAGCGTCGCCTGGTCCGGCGCCGGTGCGTCGGGCCGCTTCGGGGAAACCCGCGTTAAGCCGGATGTGGGTGGAGGGGGGCGGCGCCACGCCGCGCCGGTTGGAAAAGCCCTTAGGAATCCCGGCTGGAATTTCCTTCAAAAGGACGCTCGTGGATGCGAGTCTAAGAGGTGTCGGTTGTAGCTCTGGAAAGGCTGGCCAGCGAGCCGTGTGTCGCCCGCTGCTTGTAGGGTGGGGGCGAGCCGGCGGATATTTAAGGCCGCGCCGACAGGCGCCTCGCGGGATACGCTGGGTGTCGAAAGACGAGAGGTATCTCCAGTGCAATCCTTGCACGTGATCTTCGGGTCGAAGATCGGTTTGGCAACAAGCCATGTAACTGGTGTAGTTACGGGACTCTATGTCCGACAGCTTCGCACTTCGCGTTGCTTTTTGCTGCTTCCGAAGCAGTGGTTCTGGGCGAGGCCTAGGGGACGGTCGCGGGGTTTTGCGGCTAAGAGAATTGAAAGGTTGCCAAGGGGCTAGATTTTTGTATCATAATCATTGTACATTAATTGTAAAAATTCGGTAAATATATTGTATATATCAATCAGAACAGTCGTCTGTGTTTTTCACTCTAGTACGTCACACTGCTGTTGCTATATAAATTACTTCCGCTAACACGTGGTGTAGACAGAATCCAAGTTTTGTGTGTCCTTATATCGAAAAATGGATTGATAACAAAACGTCTGTCTGTCCATCCGTCCGTCTGTCCATCTCTGTCTTTGGTCAACGCTAGCGCATGAATCGTTCAGCCAATTTTCTTCAAAATAGAGGCGGCTTGGCATAAAGACTCAAAAACATTTTCAAAATTTTCTTGAAAATGGCTTCAATTTTTTTTATTAAACTTTCTCCTCCGAATAATAAAACTCCGAAACTTCGGCACACTACTATAAGAAGGAAATTAGAGGTACTACAGAATGGCCCACACTTTCTCGTAGTTCAGATTTTTAATTTCATTGGTGCGGACTGGCTTTACGGCGTTACCTCACCCTCCTGCCAGCTGCCAGCTGCCGTCGCCCAAATCTATCGTCGCCCAAAGTACATTTTTTTGACATTTTCTTAACTTTTCGGTTTCCTAATAGTAGAGCCGAAAATGTACCTTCAAGAGTATTAAAGAAGAGTAAAACCTAGTCCTAACTAGAAATATTCATTGAAAAATTTGACACCGTTTTTAAGAAAATGGCGATTAAACATTTCTGTAAATGCGAAATTTGACGTTTTTTAACAGCGATCTATTGAGTTTCAGAAAAACTTCATTTAAAATCATTTGACGCACTTCCACTCATAATTGTAATAATGTATACAAATCGATGGAAATGTAACGACGTGAGAGTTATTTAAACAAATTACATTTGTGTAGTTTTTTAAAAAGAGAATACACCAAAAGGAACGTCGTATTAAACCGTGAAATTAGCACTATACATTGGAAAAGTTTGAAGAAAAAATTTGGAGCCATTTTTTAGAAAATGGCGTTTGAGCGTTTCTGAAAACGCGAAATGTTGAGCTCATTTCACAGAAAAATGTTGAGTTTTCGAGAAACTTTATATCACATTATTAAAAAGCACATGTACTCATAAATATAATAATAATGTGAAGAAATTGCCTCTAATTTAGGTATTACTGACGTGGGAGACAAGTAAAAACTAGAGGTGCTACAGAATGGCCCAGACTTTCTCATAGAAAATTATTTCTAATTTCCTTGGTGTAGTCTGTCTTTAAAGTCTTGCTCCATTCTCTGGCTTTACGCAGCTAGGTAGCTGTCATCCTTCGTCACCCAGAACACATTTTTTTGACATTTTCTCAACTTTTTGCTTTCCTAATAATACAACCTAAATAATCCTTCAAGAATATTAAAGAAAAGTAAAGTCTTGTCCTAAATAGAAAGTTCCAATGAAACATTTGAAGCTGTTTTCAAGAAAATGTTTAAGCATCGAAATCGTAGCAGTAAATACGAAATTTGAAGCTCTTATTCAAAGCAATCTATTGAGTTTTCGAAAAACTCCATTTGAAGTCATTTGAAGCATTTCCACTCACAATTGTAATAATGTATACAAATTGATGGAAATGTGCATATTAACGGCGTGAGAGATATTTAAAGAAAATTACATTTGTGTATTTTTTGAAAAAAAAAATGAATACAACAAAATGAACTTTAAGTCACATTAAACAATGCAATTAGCACTATTCACTGGAAAAGTTTGAAGAAAAAATTTGGAACCATTTTTGAGAAAATGGCGTTAGAGTGGTTGTGAAAATGTGGAAATTAGAGCTCGTTTCCACAGAAAACTGAGTTTTCGAGAAACTTCATTTGATATTATTTAAAGTACATGTGGTCGTTAATAAAATAATGTGTAGAAATCGTCTCTCACGTTGGTAATACTTACATTAGATGCAAGTCAAAAAAAATGTTTGTAATTTTTGAAAAAACAAAAGAATAGAACAAAATGACGTTTAAGTCATCGTATAGGGTTTGCTCGTCACTAACCACACCACAATTTAAAGGAAAAATTTGGAGCCGTTTTTGAGAAAATTTACAAAATGTCCAAATTTTCATGTACAGTACCCCCAAATTTTGAAGAATGTTTATCAAAATTTCAAAGCTTCAACTAGATGCTTGGGATACAAATGGGATTCTTCAATTTGGAGGAGATCGTACGAATGGTTTAGGCGCTGAGAGTGTTCACAGTCGGACGGACAGACTGACGGAAGGAACTTTTGCGTCCAATTGATATTTCGGCATCAAGAACCCCCAAAACAGGGATTCTGGCCACACCACGTGTTGAGTTTTTTCTTTTAATTTAGCAACTGATTTTATGCACTTTTTTGTCATCAAAGCCCGGCAATGAATTTTTTCCACCGAAAATCCGCCGTTTTTTTCGCGCAGCAGTGTATAACACTCCCTATAATACGTATATATACCTATATATATGAGAAAGTAAAAAGAGAGGGGCTATTCAACCGATTTTTTTCCAAATTGATATTCCTCGATCGATCTGAATGAACTTGAGACTTTGGAAGTTTCACACGAATATTTTGTTTTTTAAGAGTACTTAACATTAAACCTCAAAACTATTTCGAAAATTTACTTAAAAATAGCTCAAACATTTTTAATTAAACTTTGTCGTCGGTTAGCGTAAAGATGCTGAAGTGAATGGTGCAGGTATCGTGATTGTTAAAATCCTGGATTTTTCGAAAATTGAAAAAGTGCAAAGGTGACCTTGCTTACGTGTAATCTTGAAGTGCTCTTCTACAACTGATTTAACGTGTTAATTGTGTTCAATACATTAACATTCACAAATTACTGACTGCAACAATGATATAAACATTAAGTATAAAATAATAATAATATCAAGTACTGTAGCGGCACAGACCACCACGAGGTATTTCGGCAATAATCCCTTTCAGCCACAGGAAGTCAAACAAAGGGACGGAAATGCCCAACGGCTTGTCATACCCACGCCAAGGAAAAACCCCTGACGTCATGGGAAGGGCGCGTGTCAACTTGTGAAAGGGCGCGAAGGCCTACGTCACAGGGCGGTTTATAGACTAGGCAGATGGCGCTACTTGACGGTTCTACGCCAAGATGAGACGTGACGTGACGTACAACACGATGCGTGATTGGTGGAGAGCCACCGCGTCATCATGACGGGAGAGGGAATGGCGCGTGCCATAAAAGGGAGATACGAGCTTTCTGAGTCTTCTTATTTGAAAATTCTTCGGTGAGCGATCTTCTGCTCTTCCTAAGTGCGTCGGAACTTTATCGCTCCTGGGTTCGGCTCTTCTTGCGTATCGCGCCGCTGTATGGCTGCTGGGTGCCGCGATTAGTGTTTCGCGCTGAGGCGTTAGCCGCCGGACGTGAACTGATACAAGCGTGGACGTTACCGCGTGTACGCACGCAAGCGTGTCCGTACCACATATGCGGGCACCATCCGAAGGAACGGAAGGCGCCTTCCCTGAGGCATCGCTCTCACCACGCCGCCACTTCAGCGAGTTGCGAGGGAGATCCGGCGTCGACTGGAGCTGACTGAGCCTCGCTGCAACCGGGAATCAACGCCTACCAGCACCGAGCACGGACCATTCGGGTGAGATCGCCAAATGGGGCAACCGCCCACGAACATTTAAATCGAAAGGTGGAGAGAAAGACAATTAAGAGAGAGAGAGGAATAGATAGTCAGAGCGCAGTAGGCGACAATTGTAATTTAGTACTGTTATGATGTATGGGACATAATTATCTTGGGTGGGTATTAGTAACATTAAAGCAATATTTTGTTATCTTATCAGCTCGTTCAATGATAGAAAAACCAGAATTCAGTCATGCATGTCTCCCGAATCCTCTGCCAGATTCTATAAGTGGCTACGCAGGTGAGTTCTCACTACCACTGGCAGCCGGGCAAGCAGCCAGCCCACGTTGGACGGGGCAGAAGCTCACAGTACATTCATGAACAAATCCTCTCTTCAATCTTATGATAACAGGACCAATGTTTCAATGAGTGATTTTTCCATTTCATCACTTGCTTAAATGCTGCCTTCAACGACAACAAGTATGGATGGATAAGGTATTCCAAATGCTCGTGAACTTCAAGCACTGTGTGTATTTTCAAATGAACATACGTCACAGATACATCAAATTGATTCCCTACATTATATACCTTTTCCACTTAATTCTTCTAATGTACAACAGACCATTCAGCATATTACATGCCCGCAGTCTATATTTGCTAGTCCATCTACTGTTCCACCGACTGCTGTTCCACGAAGTTCGGATTCAACCATCAGTCTACAGCCCGCAATCTACATTTGCTGATTCATCTGGTGTTCCATCAACTTCGGATTCTTCAACAACTACAAATTCTTCTTACACTCTCGTCTCACGTCATAAAAATGACTCAAGGAAACCAGAAAGCGACACGTCCTACCATATACTAGTAAAAGACTACGATTCCACTATAAAATCGATACTCATCATTAAATGAAGTTCAAGAATCAGAAGAAGATTCTCCTACTATTAAAATTCCTCCAAGTATTGTGTCGAATGTTATTAATTTCCCAAATTTTATAACAGATATTAAACAAATGTAACTGAAATATTTTTCTATGAAATTAATTAAAAACTCAGTTAAGATATTATTTCAATTAATAGATAATTTCAGAAATTACAACTTTTTGTGTAGCAAATAAATATTCAATTCTATTCTTACAGAGATCCGTCCATTAACACACATCTATTCTTATGAAGAATGTTCCCATTACGTATTCAAATGACACAATTTATAATAAACTCAAATGTCTGAATTTTCGTTTTAAAAGTGTATTGTTTTTTTAACAACTTGTGGTGCTTCCAAAGTACATAGTTTCTCGCATTGGTTCTAAATGCTACGCAACATTATACTACCTCATAAACCAATAAAAGTTTTTTCAACCAGTAATTTTTTTCTGCTCCGAGACCCGATTTTAGATCCTTAGATTTAACTTTGCGTCACTCATACCACTACGCCAGACAAGAGCCGTACGAATCGAACTCGGGCAGTGGCATAAAAAGGAAAATGCCTGATTCATGTAAAAATCCCTCAACATTCAAAATATTAGAAACTTCCAAAGTCTAGAGTCCGTTCAATATCAATTTTCGAGGAAATCGGCTGAACGGTGTTGGAGCTACAGTTGTCAACAGACGGACTGTTAGTTGTTAGGTTGATACGATGATTGATAGATTGATTGATAGTGATTCCGGGCGCACGAACGCCTAAGATCATGTGTCCCGTAAGTGTGTAGGTTTTGCTCCGGAGGTATAGGTGATCTTCCCTCTCTGGATGGCTAAAATTGGCGCCGTCCTACCGTCGGCTAGCGGGATTTTCTGCAACCATATGCCTCCCACCAAAGGGATATCCCCCTAGCCGAGACAAGCTCTAAGATCCCAACCGGTCTCCCGGCGTTTGTGGTCCTGTGGAGCATGTAAGTGTATGTAAATAAAGGGGAGGATAGTATAAGGAATAGGAAGAAAAATCGCACGCGGTCCGTTTGGTAGGATACTGCCTGTCATTGGCCTGATGTTCTTCAGAGAAACCACGAAATACTACCAATGAAAGCAGCCAGCCTGTAGAATTATTTTCCACACTGCGACAGGACTCGACCAAGCTATACGGTTAGTGTGAGAATCATGCCATCGTCATGATTCGAACCTAGCATCCCTTGGAGAGGTGTTCTACAATGTTACTGATGCTCTGAGCCACTTCTACCGGTCATGTCGGTCCCATGGATAGTGTATATATTAAATTTAAATTTCATGTTGATTGATTAGATTACTTAAATCGGTTCATACAAATGCACAAAAAGACAACAATTGATTTGTTGTGACATACGTTTTACAAATCGATCAAGAGAGTTGTAAACTGTTTTAAGAGTTCAGAATAGGAATATCTCATACAGACCCTTCTAGTTTATTTAGTACCTTAGTTGATTGTATATGTGAGTAGAATTGCTTCAAATGACTTTCAAAAAAAGTTTCTGAAATTCTCAATAGTTTTCCACGTCAAGGACGGCATTTCTACGGAGAATAGATCAATATACCGGAGCCAGGCTCGAACCAGCGCTCCTTCCCTTCGAAACGCTGAGTCCGTACCCGACATTTAAACACTTCGGCCATCCGGGTTACACAGGGATTTAGAAATTCTATAATAGTCATAAGCCCAGAGAGACAATTGATTTTATGGTTTTTACTAATCCATGAGATGTGAAAAATTGTTTAAAAGTTGAAAATAACATACACTTCCAGTTTATTTATTTTGATTAATGGTATTGGCGATTGGAATAGCTTTAAATGGTTTTCAGTAAGATTTCTGGAATTCTCAATTATTTTTTGCAGCAACAGGAAGTTGTGACAAATAAGAATACACGACCAAGACTCGAACCAGTGAACCTTCTTTCCAAAGGGTTGTGTCCATACACGCCACCTCGGCCATCTCCGAGGAGCCCAGTTTTATATTTCTAAAATAAGGCAGGCGTAAAAGTAATTTATACGGTGAGAAAGTAATAATAATTTCGGAACTGTTAAGGTTACCTTAGTTGGCCCCACGGGTAGTGTTTACAAAGTATTTAAATTTCATGTAGATTGGTTTACTTATATCGATTCGTGCAGATGCATAGAAACACAATTGATTTGACGTGACATACGTTTTATAAATCGAATAACAGAGTTGGAAACATTTTTTAAAAGTTCCAAATTGGGAAGCATGTACAGACCAGTTCGGTATATTTATCAATATTGATTCTATTTGTAAGTAGAAATACTTCAAATGATTTTCAATAAATTTTCTGAAATCCTCAATAGTTTCCTGCAACAACATATTCATATCGAATTAAAATCCCTGTATGGGATTTGAACCCGGTTCCTTTCGACCTGATCCGTTCACCAACTTAACCACCTCGGCCACTCGGGTTGAACATGGGTTGCATGTCAGGGTTATATGTTGCATGTCTTCTATGTCAAAAGATAATTGTATCATCTCTAAGCATTAGGAAGACAATACGTTGAGAAAATGTGAAAAAATATTTTTGTCTTTTTGGGCGACAGATGAAGGCAGCCTTCACGTGAGTATAAGGCATACTCGAACCTGGACCAGACTGAAGTGATTAGAAAACTAACTTCTGCGAGAAATTCTGTGCCATAAACACACCACTAGTTTATTTATATAGTTATTTACCATACGCTGGTACATACGAAGAGAAACTTTAATGAAAATATTAGGTGCGGTTTTCGAGAACTTTTCTACAACTCTCCTTTTGTGCAATATAATCGCACGGGTTTAGCTAGTATATAAGAAAGTTCATTGACCCATATATGCCCAGTGTTGCGTTTTCGCAACAATGTACAGCAATGCATACTTTTAATTTTCAAGAATATCTGAGTAAGGCAACAATGCATATTATGATCTAATCTTGTAGTTAAAGGTTCTGGGAACAAGTTGGTATAGTGTATTGGTCGTTAGTCATGTATTCGTTGCTCTGGGGTAAACTGCATTATTCGTGACTTTGAAGATGGAGGGAAAGAGACGCCACCCAAGTGAAAATAGGTAATAATTTTTTTTTGTAATCAAATATTTTTATTATCTCAGTGATTTAGATGGTATTCTCTATTTTAACACGAGAATATTATTAGTTGCTCACATCAACCATTATACGAAAATTATTTGTCGTGCAATACAAATGTTGCGAAAACGCAACACTGGGCATACGAGATGACACTATTTCTCCAGCAACTTGTTTTTTTCAGGAAACTTACTGCTGATGAAATTTTGGCTATGCTGGAAGATAATTCGGAGTTATATGAAAATGCTGATAGGTTTGAAATATTTTTTGCTCCTCCTGACGTTAGGGTGGAGACAGACGAGGACAGTGCTGATGAAGATCTTGGTGGAACATACAACAATTTGACAGGTTAATAGCTAACTGCAGAAGGTGAACTGATGATAAGAAAGAATAGAGAAGACATAGAAATATCTGCGAGTTGTAATGTCAGCGGCTCATCAGCTTGTGCACAAAATGAAAATGAAGGAAGAAAAAAACAAATTAATGATTATGGTTGTAGAAAATGGAAGAAAGAAGATCTTTTAAATAAAAGCGAAATGGGGTGTAAAGTAAACGAAAATGTGTCAACGATACTCAGACCAACCCACTAACTCCATTGGAGCTCTTCAGTTTATTTTTTTCAGATGATTTACTAGAATTTATAGTAAGACAGAGTGTAATATATGCTGTTCAAAAAAGTAAATAAAGTTTCAGCTTTCTATTGAAGAGGTAAGAGTATTCCTTGGGGTTTTGATTTTGAGTGGATAAGTACCAATGCCACGTAGAAGAATGTACTGGGAAGAAAAACCGGACACCAGGAATGAAGCTGTTATCAATGGCATTCGTAGAAATTATGCGTTTTCTTCATCTAAATGACAACACTGCTCCGGACAGTAATGACAAAATATCTAAAGTCAGGCCTTATCTAAATTCGCTTCGTGATACGTTTTTAGAGCATACCCTTTGGGAAAGAGAGTCATATGACGAAGCAATGGTTCCCTACTACGGACGAAATGGTCTGAAACAACACATCAAGGGCAAAACAATTCGCTTTGGATTTAAAATTTAGTGTCTAAATTTGCGATAAGGTTATCTAGTAGACTTCGGTGTGTATCAGAAATCCAAAGGCCAAGTTAACTAAAGAAGAATTTGGTCTGGGGGGCAGTATGCTATTAAAATTTACTGAAAGTCTTCCAAAAGATTGTTAAATTTGAAAATTCAAGTGATCATAGTTACTGAATTCTTGTGCTACATCAACATCTGGAAGCCAACATTCATCTGAGAAGTCCATCTGAGAAGATTTTGTACTCATAGTTTGTAAGAATTTATTCTAAATTGGAAAATTCAAACTGTGATCTCATGGCCATGAGAAGGTTTTAAAAACCTAATATTTTGTTATAAACATCTAATTTTTCGGTTTGTTTAACTCTGAGAAAAAATTGGTACTTTGTGCAAAGTTTTTTATTTATTTCAAAACAGGTTTTTATTTATTTTAAGAGAACCATTGGTTGTAGCGGGTTCTACCAACAAAATCTGGAATCTAGAGTAAATTTGGGGTTGTACAGACACCTTGTTTGCCTTTGTAGCCTCAAAATTAAGGTTTGTATGACAAAATAAAAATTATTTCATATCCATCAGCCATTAGTTCAGGCATCTCTGCCAGGGGGCTCCACTATCGCAACGCCCCTTCGGTCAACCTTCGCTATCGCATTTTGCCTACTCTCTCAGGGGCAAACATAACTTTCTTAGGCAAGGAGTTTGTACTGCTCTATGAGTGAATCGATATTTCCCCGCTACGCCTCACTGACGCTTCGGCGAACCCCCTCCCTTTCTGGGAGGCCTATATAAGCCCGTGCGTTCCCCGCGCACACTGCCTTTTGCCACTTTTTGCCTGTGTTGTTCTATCTTGTATGGCGTGCCTGGCGCACGCTTTTTCATAGTCATTTCACGAGACATTACTTATGTTTTTAAAAGGCCCGGCTCCTTCAGAGTCGTAACATTGTGTTTTTATGTATGTGTATGAGTGCTTTTAGCCTGATTTAGGCAATGATGGTTTTATTGGTATGGAACTGGATCTCACTTTTGGTATTTTTTGATGTTTCTTGATGGTTGTGTGACCTCGCCTTTGTTGTTGTGCAGGTTTACTCTGTTTTCTCGTTTTTGTAGCTCACGTTGCAGTGTTTGGCAGCGTTTGGGCATTTGCCCCAGAAATTTGTGTGGTGTGCCATTTTTGAGCTGTGTATTGCTAATTTGTCATTGTTAATGTTGCAGTTTTTCGCTCCTGTCGTAAGACGGCATTTGGTCGCATTCGGCATTTCGGAGCTTCGTTGGAAGGCGTCAGCTGGGCCCGTACGGCATTCGGCCGTGGTCTATAGATAGCTGCGTCAAATCTGGTCCCGTAGCCGGCAGACAAGTCGGCTGGGCAACAGCACGCCGCTAGCACGCACTGGCTCGATCTCATGCGGGCGTTGTGAGGCCGTATGTATTTGGGCAGTCGTGCAGCCGTGGCCTGTTGAACGGAGCAAGGACGGGCGGCTACCAGGCCGTTCTGCTTCGTTCCAGAGTATTCTTGTTTGATAAATTTGGTAACAAGGTATAAGTTTGCGTAAAAGATCCATTTCCATACAACTTTGTATTAACGCACTCATACTAAATTTGGTTTTAACTTTTGAATGGCTCGTTTTGTAATAGTTCTGTATATCACTTCTTTTTGTATTGAAAGATAGCCGAGGTCGGCTTCTTTGTCATTTCGTCTATTTGTGTATTCGACTTCCTCGTCCTAAAGTGGACATTGTTGACGATGTTCAGAATATAGTAATTCTGTATAAAGTTAAGGCGTATTGTTGGAAACGCCTTTTCTTAGTGTTCCTGTGTTTTTCACAGCTTTTTTGTTTGCACAAACCGTATCCTTCCGTCTGTCAACATTGCAATTCCCTTCGTAATTCTGTATTGTTTTTCTTGCCGCAATCCCTGTTTCTGTACAGCAAGAAAGAATTATTTTGTATGTTCTCATAGTTTACAATAAATGTAACACTTGTAAGTTATTTGGATTATTATATCTCCATTCTCCGAGATCCTTTAGAATTTATGTTCCTGTTTCTTTCCGAATCTGGAGCGTCCTTTCGAAAGGTTTCGATTGTGACGACAATCTTCACGATTCCGATGGCTTAGGGGTTCTGTGTTAGCCCCGAAAATATTTCATTAGGTAAACGCATGGTCACCTCGCCTTATATTTGTTTTAAGGTAAGGTTTTATTTAAAAGTTAATTTGTGCTGTTTTAAACAGCTGGCGACCGTAGACGTCGAACTTTAATTGTTAATTTTTCTAAATTACGAGTCTCGCCAAGTTCCAAATTTAACAAAGATGAACATGTACATAGTTATGAACACCATATGTTTGCTGACAATTACTTTATTGGACTGAAGGTTGTTGATGAGTTTTCAAAACAAAGCATTGGCGTCACTGGCACTATAAGAAGTAACAGAATCGATAAATGTCCTCTGAAAGAGATCACATCTTTGAAGAGAGAAATGCGAGGATCCTATGATTATTCCTGTGATTGAAAGAAATTACTAGTTTGTAGATGGCATGATAATTCAGTTGTGACGTTGGTGTCAAATTGTGAAGGAGTTGCACCACTTGGCACAGCAACAAGATATTCTGCAAGAGAAAAGAAAAAAAGGTATATCAGCCAACCACGTCTTATTCATTCTTACAACAGGAATATGGGAGGAACTGATCTAATGGATCAAAATATTAGCACATATAGGACGAACATTCGCTCCAAAAAGTGGTGGTGGCCTTTATTCATATGGGGTATTGACGCTGCAGTTCAGAACGCATGGTATTTGCATAGAAAGATGTGTGAATCTACAGGAACTGGAAATATGGATCTTCTAGAATTTCGACGTCATGTTGCCCTTACACAACTTCAAATGCATGGAACACCGAGAAGCAGATATGGGCCAGTTGCAACACCTACATCAAGTAGAGTTTCTCTGGAAGTTAGATTTGAAAACACTGGTCACTTTCCATCTACTCAGAACAAACGCACAAGATGTGGATATTGTAAATCAACTAATAATATTTGTACAAAATGTAATATTGCCCTTCACAACAAATGTTTCGAAATTTTTCACATGGAAAGAAAATAATAGTTTATTATAATTATCCAATAATACGTATAATGTTCATTTCTTGTTTCTTACGTCACAATAAAGATTTTTCAATAAGCAGCGTGTTTTTACTTACAGCAAGTCACTTTATTAAAAAGTGGTGGTATCTGCGTTTTCTCAACACTAAATTTTTAACCTTTAGAAATATTTGTGCTTCGTATATTGTTAACCTGCACGTTTATAAGTACATTAGTATCATTTTTTGTAAGTATGAACTATATTGGCAGCAAAAAAAGTTCTGGGCATATATGGGTTAAGTACTTACAATTGGTAATAACCGTTTATCGTAAAATCGTCGGTAGTAACAATTACAATCCTTTTAACAACGCAATACGTTCTCTAAGCAGTCACTTGTTCGGCCATATTACTCTCCCGCCAACATACGAAGATGCACATGACGCCATCTTGTTTCCATTGTAACCGTGCATTTTAAACAACGCAAGTTTCCTACCTTTTTATTAATAAAGGAAAGATACGATCTAGTCATTATATCCTCCACTCCTAATTTTTTTATCTTTTTTTGTATCTCATTTGTTTAAAAGTGTTCACTGGAAGCCGATTAGGAGGGACATCAAAATCGGCCTCTTTACAGCAATGATTATATATATTCTACTGTGTTCTGCGAACCGTATGTGATAAAAAATATTAATTTTGCTATTACTGCAGGAAAATATGAAAATTGTCTTTCATTTAAAATGGCACTTGACTCACTATTGTTCTGAATTTAAATAAATAAAGTTTCTCCAACTTTTTGATTATTTGTGCAATCAATATTATTTCTCAATCAGGTAGCAGGTATTACCTCACTAGACAAAAGCAATGCTGACTTTCGTTACATTCCAAGTTAACCGTAGCAAGACAATACTCATGACTACTGTGCCTCGATTCTAATTCTCAAATGATAATTTTTTTTTGGATTAGATGTTCAATTTCGGACGCCAATACATTTAATTGAAGGGGCCACATCTTTGCAGATACTGTTCCACCCCAACAGCGGGGCGGCGGGGGAGCAGGGCCAGATCGGCGCTGTCCGTGTGGGCGACCTCAAAGTGGTGTACTTCTCTGGTGAGTGCGATCGCAATTTCCCATGCATTTTACATAATTTATTCCTTATTTTAATAAACAATTAAAACAATTTATAAAACGTTTACTATCCACAAAACGTTACGTATTTCGTCGGACTAGTTTTGATGATTAATGTAACAATAATTTCAGTTTCACATTAATTTTATAACAAACATCAACTTTCAATATCTTTCGTCATAATGTACTGTTATATCTATTTAACACAACCAGAGAAATGAAAATAGATTCTTAACGGCCGTCGCTTGTCAAGGATTTAACATTACAACGTCCGTAAAGAATAATGGAAACAAATGATTTGTCGCTAAGATACTGTAAGAGTACGTTTATTACTCCCGAAAAAAGTCTTTCTTGTTTATTTGATTTTGTCTCAAACGAAAATAGTATCATTACTAGTGTTGTTAAAACAACACATATTCCATGCATTATTTGTAACTGCTCCGCGATATTATCCGAGTCGTTGGCGAGTCGTGCCACAAGCACCCTGCACTGTGCCTCCAGTGGCCTAAGTGACTCGAATAGCTCGTACCCCTGGCGTCCATTAGATACAATTTCAATTCCTTTCCTTTTGTGCCATTTCTCTATGTGACAGAGCTTGTGACGGCTGGGAGAGATACCTGGGAAAATCCCCGCAAGCCCACGTAGGTCGTCCCCGGCCAGACCGGGAAGATCACCGTCACTTCCCACAAAAAAACATGCACTCCACATTCGGGATTACTGGTCTTAGCAGTTGCCGCGCGTGGAGGCGGCGTTGACGCGGCGCGTGTTGGCAGGCGGGGCGGCGACGTGCGGCGGCGCGCAGGGCCCGCCGCGTGCTCTGCGGCCGGCGCTGGTGTTCGATGTGGGCGCGGACCCGGCGGAGGCTCGGCCGCTGGGCGGGCAGGTGGCGGCGGCGGCGCGGGAGCGGGCTGCTCGCGCCCTCGACGCCCTGCAGCGCAGCGTGCGCGCCGACAACACCTCCCGCGCCGACTACCGCTCCCGCCGCGACGCGCGCCCCTGCTGCTCCTCCTACAGCGCCGTCTGCCGCTGCCTCTGGGACTAACACGCCAAGCTATCAGGGGAAACAAGCAGAATCTGCGCACGTTTTCTTTCAGCTTCACTCACTCTCACCCACTTCGACTTGCCACTTCGGGACGGATAACCAGACTGGGCAACGTATCCGTATTGTTCGGTTAAACCGTCGTTCCCTTAAGAGCATTGAACACTACTGCCGGAAGCTTTGTATAAAAAAAACTAAATTTAGCGTAGTTTGTATTAATATGGTATTTGTATACTGTATAACATCGTAACTTAATTTTATAAAACGTCCCCAGAAAGAATATCTTTTGTAAGTAAAAATCGTAATACTTGTAATTGAAGGTTACTGTATTTATATTCGTAGTACATCATTGCAATACTTTTATGTACACATGTATTAGGCAAATCTGAAAAAGAATCTTGTATTCTCCACAATATTGTAACAAACAAAAAACAACATTACACAACATTCTCTATACAACGTAAGTAGTATATAAAAGAGTAATCAATACTAAAAGTAATCTGGGAGTTTCTTTTGGTTTCTTTGCAGCTAGGCCTCACCGCGTCAGGTGCAAAAGTCATTATTGTCCCAGATTCGTAGCCGGTGGTTAAAGCGTAGAGGGTGTTCTGTAGTCGAATTACAATAAAGGTACCCACAAAAACATAGTTGGCAACATTTGAAATATAGAAATATTCGCTTTTGAGTAGGAGAAAACGCATTTTCATCGGTAAATGACCTACAAATTTAATATTGTAGTATTTCAGGAAAATACCATTCCCCCAGCATACTTCACAACTAGCAAAAACAGAGCTCAACAAAACTTGCCAACCATAGACAAATGCACGCTATAAAGTATCATTTCCTTGGAAGCCAACGTTGCACAAGATTTTGGGCAAAGCCAATGAAGCACATTGTTAAATAAATGGAAACATTATATGAGCTTGAGAGATATCAGAATTACAAGTTATACTGAATAAACAGTAATATCAGTAACCTTTGTGATCGTTATTTTATCAAAAACCTGTAATACTTTTTAAAATAACCGCATTTTAAATTTCCCGCTAGAATTGGTGCCCAAACCTATAACTTTAATCCAATACTAGGGGCCTGCAGCAACAAAAATGCTGCTGAACAAAACCCCACAAAATGGTTTTCCAAAATATAGCACGCACATTGTTTAAGAAAAAAAAAACAACTCACACAAGGGACTTTACGAACAATTGCAATAACGTAGTACACTACATATGAACACAGTCCAATTATTCTCTAAATGCCAAGAATATAAAAAAGTTGCTGTAACACGTAAGCAACAGGTAAATAGGTACTTTAATGACTGACTGCCTCTTCCTAGGAACTTTGGTGTTGCATGACATCAGCTGTATCGTGCACTGAGTATGAGTATTCAGTCGGTATGAGCTTTATGAAAATAACGTAGTCAACTATGTGCATTTTTTAGTAAAAAACAAAACTGTTTCATTGTTTTTGGTGGATTTGCCCGAGTTTCTGGATATTTAATGCAACCATAGACACCCTTCACAAGACCGGAGGCTGCACAGCTTTCTTTCAATTTCTGCCCGCATTGGAAATTAGTATTATACTAGATGTTTTTCGACTTTTTTATTGTTCCTGTACATCTATAAACCATCTCTTATATGGTTGGAGAAAGTATAATTTTCTTTCGATTTATGCACGAGTTTAAATTTAGTTACGTATATGTTTTTATATTTTTCTCGATTTGTTGGGTATCAAGCGAAAAAATCATTCAAAAGGCCAGAGGTTGCATAGTTTCTTTCATTTTTGCGCGAATCGGAAATTAGTTGTATACACAATGGTTTCCTTCCTAGGGTGGTTTCGAATTTCCTTTTCGTAAGCAATTCAAGTAATCTCGTATATATATGGAAGTTGGTATGTACCAGAGCGATGAATTCCGACATAGTGTGACTGCTTTCCATGAAAGTTGGCACATCTACGTGTTTTTCCACGGAGAAGGTTTTTATGCTGTTCATGTTGTTGTAACTGCTAGATGGCGCTTCAGTTACATGAAATTCCCAATCCACCTGGGAACCCAGCTTTATTGTTCCTGGAGGTTGCTGTGAAGCCGAGGAAGCTAGGACGAACGGGCAGTGCGGGATGGAGAGAGCAGAGTGAGGTAGAAAGAGAGAGGGAAAGAAGGAAGACGGAAAGAGAGGGGAAAGAGACCGAGAGGAACAAAGAGAGAGGAGAAAAAGAGTAGAGGACAAATGGGTAAGAGAGAGTAAAAGGAAGAGAAAGGGAAAGAAAAGCGGAAAAAACAGAGGGAAAAGAGAAAGACAAAGAGAGTTGGGGAAAAAGATTGATGAAAAAGCGAAAAGAAAAACGGAGCGGGGTAGACAGAATGACAAAGAGAGGCGGAAAAGAGTGAGGGAACAGAGAAAGAGAAAAGGATGAGAAGAAAATACAGAGGAGAGAGAGAAAAGATGCGAAAAGAGGGAGAATAGGGGAAGAGAAACAAAAAAAATGAGAAATATGGAAGTAAAAAAGAGAGAGGAAAAAGAGTGAAAAGACAGAGAGGGAAAAAAGATGGAGCAAAAAAGAAAGGGAAAAAGAGAGGCGAAAAGAGAGAGGAGAGAGGTAGAGAAAGAGAGAGAGAGGGAGGAAGGACATTTTTTTAAAAGTTACTCAACTTTTCACATTTCTAATAGTGGAACCGAATACAATTTTCAGAATATTAAAGAAGAGTAAAACTTCTTCCAAAACGGCAATTTATATTAAAAAAAAGTTGAAACCGTTTTTAAGAAAATGGGAACTAAGCATTACTATAAATGCGAAACTTGATGCTTTTTTTCACAGGAAGCTATTGAATTTTCGAAAAACTTAATTGGAAGTCATATGAAGCACTTCCACTGACAAATGCAATAATATGTTCAAATCGATGGAAATGTACATATCACCAATGTGCGAGATATCTTTAAAAACTACATCTATGTAATTAAAAAAACAAAAAGATTACATCAAAGGGAACTTTACGTGATATTAAACAGTGCAATCAGCAATATCCATTGGAAAGTTTTGAAGAAAAAATTGTAGCCATTTTTGAGAAAAATGACGGAAATGCGGAAGTTTGAGCTCATTTTAAAAGAAAATAGTTGTGTTTGAGAAACTTTATATGTCATTATTTAAAGCACATCTACTCATATACGTAATAATGTGAAGAAATCGCCTCTAATGTAAATATTACTGATGTGAGAGACAAGTAAAAAAAATTGCATATTAGTAATTTTTGAAAGAAAACAAAATAATAGAGCAATACGGCTTTTATGTCATGGTATAGGCTTCGTTTGGAACTAACATAAAAAATTTAAAGAAAAAATTTGAAGCAGTTTTTGAAAAAACGTGGATTATGTATTTTTTAAATTGCAAATCTTGCACGCACTAGTGCACGGAAAACTAAAATTTTCAAAAACATTTAAGAGATCTTAATGAAAGAACTATTTATGGACAAAATATTTGATACAAAGGACAAAATATCTCTTTAATTTTATAGTTGTAGGAAGACCGAAAAAATTCAAACTTTTACAATATTCGGGAATTCTGAGTTAACCATGAAAATAGGATCTATGCCATGTTTATAACTGTATTCTACTCTAATATTACAAGAAATTTAAAGAAAAAATGTGGAGCCGTTTTTGAGAAAATTTTGAAAATATCCTGGGCGCTTCATGTAAAGTACCCCCAAATTTTAAAGAATGCTATTCAAAATTTCAAAGCTTCAACTAGAGCCTGATGGGCAGGGGAGTCTCCAATTTGGAAAAGATCGTAAGAATGGTTTAGACGCTGGTGTTCACATACACCAGACGGACAGACGTACGAAAAGACGGACGGTAGTCGGACGGACGGATTCAGGGGACTCCAAAACGTTTATTTTCGTAGAAATCTCGGATTCGATTTTTCGCAGTATTGCATAACTTTCTCTATACTGCGTATATTACTCCGTATATACATATGTATACGAGAAAGTAACTAGCGCTACAGAATGGCACAGACTTTCTCGTACCAAATTTTTCTAATTTCCTTGCTGTAGTCTCGCTTTAAGGTCTTGCTCCATTATGTGGCCAGCTGCCGTCTATCGTCGCCCAAAGTACATTTTTTTGACAATTTCACAACTTTTTGCTTTCCTAGGACTACAACTGAACATTACTTCAAGAATATTAAAGAGGAGTAGAACTCGTCGCAAATAGAAGTTTTCTTTGAAATATTCGTAGTCGTTTTTAAGAAAATGGCGATTAAACATTACTGTAAATGCGAAATTTCAGCTCTTTTTCACACGAATCTACTTAGTTTTCGAAAAAGTTCATTTGAAGTCATTTGAAGCACATTTACTCCTAAATGTAATAATGCATACAAATCGATGGAATTAACGGCGTGAGAGATATTTCGAAAAAATTAGTTGTGTAATTTTTGAAAAACAAATGAATACACCAAAAAGAAATTTACGTCATATTAAACAATGCAATTACCACTATCTAGTGAAAAAATTTGACGAAAAAATATGGAGACATTTTTGAGAAAATGGCATTTAGGAGTTTCTGGAAATGTGAAATTTAAACTTATTTGTACAGAAAACTGTTGAGTTTTCGAGAAACTTTATTTAATATTATTTACAGCACATGTGCTCATAAATATAATAATGTGAAGAAATTGCTTTAATGTAAATATTACCGATAAGAGACATTACAGATGTGAGAGGAAAGTAAAAAAAAATAATTTTTGAAATTTTTGAGAAAACAAAAGAATACAGCAATATGGCGTTTGTAATGGTATAGGGTTCATTTGGCACCAACCGTACCAAATATTTTAAGAAAAAATTTGGAGACGGTTTTTGAGAATATCGTGTTATTGCTATTTTTTAAAATTGCAAATATTTCACGCACTATTGCACGAAAACTACTAAAATGTCCAAACAATGTACAGGACCTTATTGAAAAACATTTTATGGGAAACATTTTATTTGAAGGAAAAATCTGTCTTCAATTTTACAGTTGGAGGAAGACGCCGAAAAATTTTAACTTTTCCAATTTTTTAGAAAATTCAGAGTTAACCGTGAAAATAGGACCTACGTCACCTTTATAAGAGTATTTTCTCTATTTTTTAATTTATTAATTTAAAGGAAAAAGATTGGAGCAGATTTTGAGAAGATTTTGAAAAGATTCATGGGGCCATCAAATTTCAAAAATATGTTTTTCAAAACTTCAAAATTTTAACTAGAGGCAGATCGACAGGGGATTCTTCAATTGGAAAAGATCGTACATGTAGTTTAGGCGCTAGCAGTGTTCACAGACGGACGGGCAGACGTTATGCTTTCAATTAGTTTTTTGGCATCAAGAATCTACAAAAAATAGATTCTGACTACATCGCGTAATAGAGGATTTTTTTCTCTTAGTTTAGCGACTGGTTTTATGCACCTTTTCGTCACCAGAGCCCGGCCATGAATTTTTTTCCGTCGAAATTCTGCCGTTTTTTCGCGCATCATTACATATCTCTATAATACGTATATTACCCCGTACGTATACGAGAAAGTAAAAAGAGAGAGCTAGGGAAAAAGAGAGGAAACCAGTGGGAAAATAGAGACGGTAGGGGAAGAAGATAGAGAGACAACAGAGAGAGAGAGGAAAGAGCGTGAAAAGTGTGGGCAACAAAGGGAGAACGAGAAAAGAGGGAAAATGAAAGGGAAAATAAAGAGTGGAAAAGACAGAGTAGAGGAAGAGGAAGAGGGAAAAGAGAAAGAGGGGGAAAGAGAGTGGGAACCATTTGTGCTAGGGAACGGCACAGACTTTCTCGTACTAAAATTTTATTTGGTTCAGCTAGCTTTATGGGCTTGTTCCATCTTGTCAGCTGCCTTCTATCGCCGCTCAAAATATATTTTTACTCTCTCGTATACGTACGTATGTGCGGAGTATTATAGTATAGAGAAAGTTATGTAATACATGCGCGAAAAAACTGCAAATTTTCGGAAGAAAAACTTATTTTCTTTAAATTTCTCGTAAGAATAGAGAAAATACGTTTATAAAGGTGGCATAGGTCCTATTTTCAAGGTTAACTTTAAATTTTCGGAAATTTCAAAAGTGAAAGTTTTCCGGCATCTTCCTACAACTACAAAATTAAAAATAGAGATTTTTCTTTAAATTGAAATGTATTGTCCATATTTAGTTCTTTAATTAAGTTCATGTACAATTTTTTTAAACTTTTGGTAGCTGTCTCGCAATATGCCGTGCAATATGTGCAATTTTTAAAAATGACAAAAACATTTTTTTTTCGAAAACTGCTCGAAATTATTTCTTTAAACTGTTGATAGGGATAGTGCTAAGTGTACTCCGTGGAATGATATACAAGACATTTTGCTCTATGCTTTTGTTTTTGCAAAAATTACAAAAATGTCATGTTCCTGACTTGCCTTTGACGTCGTTAATATTTACATTAGTGGTAATTTGTTCACAATTTTGCATTTACGAGTACATGTGCTTTAAATGAGTTACTGAAAAAGTTACTTGAAAAATTAATAATTTTCTGTGAAAGCGGGCTCAAAATTCCGCATTTTCAGAAACGCTCAAACGTTTTTTTCTCAAAAACCGCTACAATTTTTTTCTTCAAATTTTTCGTAGGCATAGTGTTTATTGCAGTGCTTAAGACGACATAGAATTAATTTTGCTGTATTCTATTATTTATGCAGAAATCACACAAATGTAAGTTTTTTTAAAAATATCTCTCACGCCGCTAATATGAACATTTCTAGCAATATGTGTAAATTATTGAAGTTATTAGTGAAAGTTCTTCAAATGACTTAAAGTTTTTTTTTCACAAAATGCAAAAGATTCTTGTTGAAAAGAGCTACAAATTTCGCATTTGCAGTAGAGCTTGTTTAAGCCTTTTTTCTTAAAAAGGCTCAAACTTTTTTAACGAAAATTTCCGTAAAGGAAGAAGTTTTACTCTTCTTTAATATTTGAAAAGTAATAATTCGAATCTAGCATTAGGATACCGAAAAGTTGAGAAATTAAAAAGAAATTTGGCGGCAATAGATGGCAGCCGCCATGAGATGAGAGCAAGACCGTAAAGCTAACCCACACCAAGGCAATTAGAACATTTTACTACGAGAAAGTCTGTGTCATTGTGTAACATCACTAGTTTTAAATAAATTATAAAATAAACCAAATTCAACCAAATTGTGCGTATTTTTCACTGAATGACTTCCTTTATTATGCACTATTGTAATATAAATTTTGAAAGTGGTCAGGCGGAAGAACAGGTCTGAGCCCCATCACCAATAAAGATATTTATTTATCAAATAAATGTCCGCTTGATCACTTTCAAAATTTATTATTTAATAAGTAGATGTCTTTATTGGTGGTGAGGCTCAGACCTATTCTTCCGCCTGACAACTTTCAAAATTTATATTACAATAGTGCATAATAAAGGAAGTCATTCAGTGAAAAATACGCACAATTTGGTTGAAGGTTTTCTCACTTAGAAGATAGGAGTGAAAGCGAGGGAGGAAGAGTTTGATAGAAAAAGGCAAGCTCACCCAGCATTTCTGTGATTAAATTTATTAGTTCAGAGAAATTATCTTCAACTCAGCAAGTTAGGTAAGAAAAAGATCGGAAAAAAAGAATTAAATCAGTGAAATGTAAATATGTTCAACTAATTGTTTCAAAGAGGTTTTGAAGAAGTTAAAATGGAGTACGTATTTTTGAATTACCGCTAGAAAAACTAGAAAGGGAGGAAATCACGTCAGCATAAAACCGAAAATACATAGTGTCAAGAGCACAAGCCCTGAGAGAAAATGAAAACATTGAGATAATGGTAAATGATTTTAAGTGTATTTAATAATAATAATAATAATAATAATAATAATAATAATAATAATAATAATAATAATAACGTGATGTGTTGTAAATTTTTTGGTTATTAAATAAAGTAAAATTAAATTAGAAACGTGGATATTATCAATTCATTTTTAGGAAATGTTTACAGCTAAAATTTTCCACACACTAGCAAATTGGAAAATTTTCAGAATTTGGGAAATGTTTACCATTTAGAATATTCCCAAGACAAAACCCGACCTAATATCCTTCACCTGTAAGCCAACGACTTGTACTACATTTATTTCTGGGACTGCAAGCAAGGGACCATCCCGGCATTGAGTGAGTAAACCCAGGTAAACTCAATGGCGGCTGAAGGCCAAGGCACAATACAAGTATACAATTTCAGTGCACACAAAATACAAAGGAAAAACCGAAAATATTTCGAATTTAATATTTTGTATAAATGTACGGCGAAGGTTGTAAGAAATGAAGAACTGAAACAGAACGATTGCAAATTAGTGAAACACATCTAGACAAAATTAATAGCATAACATTATAATATTTTGAATACAGCAAAATGCTCGCGAGAGAGAAGTATAGAGCGATAGAGAGAGATAGAGAGTGTGATAGAGAAAACGATAGAGCGAGAGGGAGCGAGAGTGAGAGTGAGTGAGAGAGCCAGAGAGAGAGTGAGCGCAAAAGAGAGAGAGTATCTCGCTCTCTGTCGCCCTCTCTTAGAGAGTGAGCGAGAGAGTGAGAGAGAGCGAGATAGGGACTGAGAGAGGGAGCGAGATAGAGACTGAAAGAGTGCAAGAAAGAGGGAGCGAGAGGGTGAGCGAGCGAGAGTAGGCGAGAAAAAGAGAGAGCGCGAGAGAGGGGGAGATTGAGAGAGCGCTAGGGAGAGCGATAGAAAGAGCGAGAGAGACTGAGAATAAGCGGGAGAGATTGTGAGAGAGCGACGGCGAGCGCGCGCGCGAGAGAGAGAGGGAGAGAATGCGAGAGCGAGAACGAGAAATAGCTAGAGCGAAAGAGAGAGAGGGTGACAGCGAGCGAGAGAACGAGAGAGAGCAAGCGAGAGAGAATGAGATGTTTTTTTGAGAAATGGGGTAGAACTTTGTACGATAGGTAGTATAGTTTTAATTTTTGGCAAGCGAGCAGTGGATATGATGTGTAATATTTTCACGGAACAAGGTTGTGCCTTCTTTTTTAAACTTATGAAATGTATTATTATTATTTAGTAGTTATAGTAGAGGGGAGATTGCTGCAAGCACGGATGGCAGTGACAGTGGATGATTTGCTAAACGCATTGGTATTGTGATGCGGAATACAAATAAGGCGTGACGCACGGGCACGATGTAGCTTCATAATCTGAAACCCTTGTGATAGGATGGTATTAGTATTACTATATGCATGCCCAGTTTGGATCAGCGCAGCTAAATCAAACACCAAAAATCTGCAAGTAATCCAAAATCAGTTCCTGCGCACCATCACGAATACCCCATGGTACGTCTCAAATGCACAACTCCATAAAGAATTCCAGATAGAACCGATTACCAACCACATTATTTTTTTATCCACCCACTTCTTCCAAAACATACCAAATATATCCAAACTAACCCCGCTAAGACTCTGCCAAAACCCAACTCACAGAACCCGCATTAAAAATAAATTTCCTTTCCATACATTCCTAAATAAATTCTCAGATCTCGATCCAAAGTAGAGATATTGTACAAAGATACCTCTACCACCCTAGTAGTAATGTAAGTTACTTTAAGATTATTTGTAAGGTAATTGTAATTTGTAAGTTAATTGTAAGTAGATATAAGCAACAAATGTAGAGTGTATTAACACTGATCTTTGTATTGTTCTATCCAAAAGAAAATATAAAATAGGGTGGTATGATGTGTGCTGTTTAAAATCTTGTAAAGGAAGAGAAGACAGTGAAGTAAATGCCTTTTATCAACGGTAAGAATTTTAGAATGAGCATAAAAAGTTGAAATATCGTGATTTTCAAAGTCGAAAATAAAACGAATTATTGCATTTTGAGCTGTTTGTATCTAACGTTGATGTTTTAGATTTATGTCAGTCAGTAGGAAATAGCATTAATGAAAATGAGGCATAAGGAGGGATTGTACTAGGGTCTGGCGAGTGTTTGTAAGTAAATTAGTGTACTTTCGGGGGTTTCCGGGTTGCGATTTTTGGTGCAATGGTAAGATTACGTTTTCTATTTTACAATTTTTTAAAAATTAATCGCGGATTCACGCGGTTTTGCACGATACACAGACATTTATTGGCCAATGCGATTAACGTATTTTTTACACGAGTTTATTTACTTTTTAATTTCCTGGAAATTTCATTTTAGGGCATTCGAGCATCAATGTAATGACTCGACGAAAGTTATTTAACATGATGCAGCAACAAAAATTACATGATATTGACGAAAAATTGGAATTTACAGAAAATTATTTGTTACATGACGAAAATTATTCTGACGAACAAATAAAGAAAATAATAATAAATTTTCATATTTTAAATCTGATATGACCACCTCCGTTTGGAGGTGGTCAGTAGCACATAAGAAAGAAGATGTGTTTGTTAAAAAAATTGTGATTAGCTCGATGGCACATGCGAAATTTCTAAAGTAGTGAACCGATCAGGCAGACCAAAGAAAAGATTTCAATATTTGAGTGAGAGAAGCAAGAGAAGAAAAACAGAAGATTTATGACAAACAACAGATTCAGAAGTACAGACTTATACTACCCAGATGACATTAGCGCTTCTAAAATAGTCAAGGAAATCACATGTTCTCCAAAACGATCTGGGAAATATAAGAAAGCATATTCTGTTAGTTCAGAGGATAGGAAAACACAACTAACGACACTCAGTGCACTAGCTCTGTTTGTTGAAGATGATCTTCCCAGGAGGCAATACGAAATAATACGAGGCTGCTGAAGCTCGTAATAAATATTTTCGTCTTTACCGTCCAAATTAAGGAAGAAAGTTTCTCAGGGTATCTTGAAACCTAGACGTGCTTAAGTTACTGTTACTGTTAAGTTATGTTACTGTTACTGTTAAGTTAAGTTACTGTTAAGTTATGATACTCCAATACCTCAAATAACCAAAAGCCTTTTGTAAAGGAAACCTTAGCAATGTTCCTTCCAGCTGAAATTACATGTTTGTATCCAGATGCTACTCAAGCTGAAAATAATGAATCTTCAGAAAAAAATAGAATTAGCGTCGGATGAAGAACCATATCTCTTTGTTATCATCTGTTTTATCACTGTTTTGCTATATTTTGGGTTCTAGGTAAAATTAAACTGTAATTTAAATTATCAACAAAGTAATTAGTTAAATTATATTACTTTAGATCACTGCCTGTTAGCAAAAATCTTTAGCGAAATACCCCATCGTGCGTCGTTACACCACGGTAGGGGTTTTTCATTAATGCAAATGTCAGGGAGAGCGGAAATTGATACATTTTTAAGGAGTTTCTGGAGTCGATTAGAAGACACAGATTTATTGGGGTAGTAGTAGCAGTAGCCCCATTGATGATGACCAAGAGGAGAGACTGTAAAGGTCTTCGTTGAGTTTTTTAGCAAGTTCAAAAACGTGAGAAGGGGGTCCGCTAATATACAATTGGAGATCATCAGTGTACATGTGATGACAATTTTCTATTGATTTGCCTATATCATTAACATAAATAGGAAAGCAAAAGGTTCTAACACTGAGCCCTGTGCGACGCCATGTTCTAGTGGCAAGATACCGGACACACTGTCACCGTACATAACGTTTTTTGTTGTCGCTCCGGTAGATAGTAATAACCATCGTGTGGTCAACAACTCCACACTGCTTCTCTTCATCAGGGGGACAAGTCCCTGCGGTGGGCACCTTTGTCTCTTTGGGCTTGTATCCGCATCCCCCGCCGACGCGTCAACGCCGTCAGGCTGATGACCGGATCCACCCGGAACCCAGTTTACCTTCACGGCAACTTCCCCATACAATGCCTGGGTAGGGGCCGCCTGGTAGCTCAGAGCTCCTAGCTATCCATACTAGTACCGGAGTCTCGACAATGCACCACTCACATGCGCCGGGTACAAGTTCCCTCCTCTTTCCCATTCCGGGCCACTGCCACGACGAAACCGAGATCCCAACTCGGGGCCACCTGGATTGAGGCCCAGGCGGCTCGGAGCTCCCATCCCGTCTCCCCAATGCTTACCGCCAGCTCACATCGTGGGTAACTCCGGTATCGGAGCAATCTGACTAGTTTCAAGTAACTAGAGTCAAGTAACTACTTTCCCGCCGGACTTTGAAGTGGGATCCAGAGTACTCCGAAAAGCATCCTTCGCTCAATCCTGCTCCAAAGTCGACGGACCATAGGCCCAACTGGTGGGTGGCCAGTTGCCCGGCCACTAGGAGCTTAGCATCGCCTACTCACTGCCTGCACTTCCAAGCTAACGACGTGAGCGGTGCCGCGAGACTCAGGGTCCGGGTGGTGGTCTACCTTATGCCATCGTGATCCCCCCCCCTGCGGGGGCTCCGATAGATTGCTGGAGAACCATTTGAGTGTGGATGAAGCACATCCAATGTTTTTTAACTTAGCTAACAACCCAGTCGAATGCCTTGCAAGCCTTGCTATAGCTTAAATTTTGAATATGATGTTCTATCTACTTCCTGACGATCTTTTCAAGAACTGTTGATATTGTTGGTAAGATACTGATGGGGTGGTAATCAATTGGCGTCGTAGGATTAGCGCTTTTAGGAAGAGGATGGACAAATGCTGTCGTCCTCGACGAAGGAAATTCGCCACTCATTAGCGCGAAATTAATTATGTCTAGTATTACAGGAAGTGCTACTTCGGCTCCAAGCTTCAGCAACTTTGCATTGATTCCGTCGGAACCAGAAGCGTTTGATTTAAGACTCAAAATGATTTTAGTGACGTCTATGGGTGTTACTGATGCAAAGTACAACGTGTCTTTAAAACCAATCTCTGAGCTTCGTAGCATGAGATTTTAGGAGTGGATTAATTGGCTAGGCAAGCGTAACAAAAGCATGATTTAGCGAGTCAAGTGACACATTTATTTCTGTTCAATTTTGAATACTTCTAACACCTTATAGTGCGCAAAATTTTCCAGAGCAATTTAGAATTACGGTTATTTCGAAAAATAGAGTGATAATAGTTAATCTTGGCATTTCTCAGCAATTGGGTTGAGATGAACAACACGATTTCTAAGCTTTTTATACGTAACATGGTCGTTGTTGTTCCTGGTTTTCTGAAAATCTTTATACGCAGGGTTCGTATCATGCATAAATAGACGAATTTCACCAAATAACCCTCACGCGTGACGTCTTTTGTGGAATATGTCTATTTACAAGTTCATTAAACATTTCCGTAAATACTGCTAGTTTGTTATTAAGCGATGATGAGTACAATATTCCAAGGGACCGAAAATCCATCAGCAACGAAGGAATTTGCATCGAAGTTCTTATAATCACGATATTTTATTATTTTCGGTGTGTATTTGGGACACTTTAAATTATATGATACGTAGATAAGATCATGTTTTGATATTCTCGGGACGAAAAATTGTCCATGAGAACGCGCTCTTGCAGGATTTGACACTATGATATGATCAATCCACGTTTCAGTATCTCTTGTGAAGCGAGTTGCCTTTAAGGGAAGAATCGTTAGGTTCATACTACGAAAAGAAAGAGTAAAGTTGTCAGATGCAAATTTTTCAATAAATTACAATTTCAGTCACCCATTATAAGAATGTTATCGTATTTAGTGACACAGGAAGCAACGACGCCCATTTGCGCAACGTAAAAACAATTCCTAGAAATACACGGCGTGCTGTCCACAGCGGCCGGGGCTGACAGGGAAGGGGGTGGACACATGCAGATAGCGACGGATACTTTGCATTAAGTGGGGTGGGGAGGATACTTTGCATGGGGGTGTACCCCGATGCAAAGTATCCTCCCCACCCCAGTACCCACCCCCACCCCAACAGGAATTTCCTAAAACGGCTAAAAATAATATTTTCTCAATTTTTCGGTTTGCTAATGGTAGAACCGAAATATTACTTTAAGAATATTATTGAAGTGTAGAAGCTCGTGCTTTATGGAATTTTCGTTCAAAATTTGGGGTCGTTTTTTAAGAAAATGTCGTTTAAGCTCGAATGTAAATGTGAAATTTGGAGCTCAGTTTCACAAAAATATTTTGTTTTCGAAAAAAATTCATTAAAAGTCATTTGAAACATTGTAACAGACAAATTAGTGTTGCATCTACCCTATACATTTGCATAATCTCTATAAGGTAGGAGTGCGGAACAGAATCAAATGCCTTTTGATAATCAATATAGGTGAAACTAAGTTTCCTGTTTCCTTTCATAGATTGATGAGTCAATTATCACTTGCTCCTTACAAAAGGTTGCTTTTGAATGTCTGTAACAACCTTTTTGCTCTTCTGTCATAATCTTGCACTTTTCGAGGTGTTCATTAATCTTGTCAGAGATTATCTTTGTCAAGCATTTGTAGCAGACAGATATGCACGTAGTTAGGCCTGTAGTTAGCAGGATTGGTAGTTTCTTCGGTTTTGGGGAGGTGCAGAGTTTTACCGGTAGTTAAGAATGCTGGTGCAGTGTCTGGTTGATGCAGTAAGCTGTTATAGCAGTCTGCCAGCTTCTCATGCACACTGATGAAGTACTTAAGCCAGAAGAGATGTATCCCATTCGGCCCTGGAGATTTCCAGTTGCTCATGCGACAAATTTTTCTTAAATTCCTCAGTAGAAATGTTAGTGGAGAGCATTTCCGACAGGTTTTGCGATCTGCGTTTTTCTTCAAGAAAAACCGGAGTGGTTGTATTGTGTATTTTGCCATTTTCCTATATGTCCGACAAAAAGTTTGTAATAGATTCAAGGGCAGGTGTTCCTTTAGAGAAAGAAACTGGTTTTTGAGATAAGCCTTTGTAAAATTTTCGTTCTTCCAAACATTTTCTATTTTGTTGTTTTCGCTTCAGAGATGTCATGTATCTGCGTAGTCAGTGGCAATATACATTCAACTTCTGTGTATAGTTATCAATTATTTCTAAATTGTCATTGTCATTAAGATGGTCTAGACTTTTTGGCTTTATTATATTTGAAACTTTTCTCTTCAAAGCTTTTGTCCGTATTCCCCTTCGATACTGAGTCAATCGTCCCAATTTTTGCCGGATATCCACTATCCGCTTCTCTATCCATCTTTTCTTTGTCTTTGCTCATTCCAATTGTTAGTCGGTCTCCTCGGTGGATTTGCTATTGTGTAAGCACTGCAGTATATAAGGTGATACACATCAATTATATCATTACATTCTGGGATTAGATGAGGAAGAACATTTTCATTGAGATAATTCAGCTGTAGCCAGAAGATATGTGAAAATCTAGGTTTGGGGATATTTTTGCGCACTAAGCGGTCTAGCCCGAGAAACTGAATGAGATTGGTTTTCAGTTTCTCTTTTAGCTCATGCATACTTGTATTGTTTTCTCCTCCCAGGTTTGATGGCGTCTCAGCTGACAACGGTGGGTGCTCAGTAAGTCCTTCGTTTAATTCGAGGTTTTGCTATGCAAGGGTGTCAGTTCCTCTTAAAGGACGTGGTGGGTCGCTACTTGTAAGACACATTTCAGTTAGCACTGAGTTTTTAATATCAGCTATTTCAAGGGGTGATAGATTTAATCGCATGATTGCATTTCGGCGGTCTGCTAAATTGTTTTTGGTCACTTTGCTTACCATGTGAGGGTATAACTCTATGAAATGTCGATACATTTCTTGCCTGTATGCTGTGGTGTCCGTACCTGCCTTTGTACTTCGCATATAGTAACGAATAACATCCCTATTCATTTCCGTTGTATACGTTGCCGTATGCGTCCCGCAGCAGTGGTTGTCGTTTGAGATGCCGGCAAAACACTTTCAGCAGGTGAGACTTGCAGCATTTGGTCGTCTCTTGTTATTTCGGCTGTTTCTTCTTCGGGTGTCCCGACCAGGACCCGCCGACTCAGTACCTGGTCACCACCGGCTCGCTCGCTGTCACCCCCAGCGGTGGCTCCAGAGGTGCTCCGACGCTCCTCGGGTAGCGGCACTTGTTCCGCGGCTTTCTTCCTTTGTCCAGTCTCCATGATTCATGGGTGTCTGGTTTTGGTCCGCGAGTGGTATGGCATTTCCCACTTACCCTCCGGCGTAGCCGGTTGGAGCGTTCCCCTGGCGACGCGTCCGATAGGAGCCCAGACAACTCCCACGGATTATTATTATTATTATTATTATTATTATTATTATTATTATTATTATTATTATTATTATTATTATTATTATTATTCACTGAATCACATAATTAGTGCCTCACTTTCTGCTCTTAGTTGGGTTCCAGGTTTTTCAGTACGCTGCCAATCATCGTCCGCGCTGTCCTCAACACTGATACATCATCTGGAGGCATAATAAAGATAAATGCACTGAAGTAATCATCTTCCTCCAAAATCGCAATTATTTGTTCTGTTGTTAATAATCTAAGAGAAGAAAAGATATATTAGATGATTTTAAAAATAATAATTAATGGTACCGTTCGTGCATGGTGTTCCAAAATTGGAACATTTTAGAAAAAATGTTTCCAGCTCAGCTAAATAGTAATATTTTACGATTTTTTACTTTACTGATAAAAATATGTCATATAACTATTCATATAATATATTCCTGATATAATATGTCATATAACCAGCCTTGTATCACTCATAGTGCCAGCAGTGAAACGACGGCTCAATAAACACTCTCCATTCTGTGTGCAATCGAGAACTAAAACCAACTCTTGGCACCATCAGGAAATTCGTACCCTATGTTCAAGTTCTAGTACTAATACTAGTAATATAACACTATACTATACTAGTAATATAAGTTACTAGTACTATACTAGTATAGTACTAATATCTAGTACTAGTAATATAACGAAGCCTCCAAGTGCGATGAGTCAAAGACAAATCCACTGTTGCTTGTTCCAACAATGGAACGCCGGGCATTTGCCCGGGTTGCATGGATTAATGGTGTAAATAGTTTTTACATGCATCTGACAATTGGCCACAGTATTATAAAAACTATACTTTTAGATGCCACGAAGATGCATGTTTATGTTTTTTGGTTTGGTTTAATGGTTTTGACTATGATATTCATTTTATTAGCAGATTGCAATGTGTCCTGATTCACCAGTGGTGCCAATAACATTTCAGAAAAAATAAATAGAGATTGCTGAATTTGAAACTAGCATTCTCATGTGAAAATGTAAATGCATTAGATAATTTCTTTTGTAATCAGTATTTCTTCTTTAAAAATGCTTACATTTTTTCCTAGCTTATTTTTGGACAACAAAACTTGTTGACTGAACTATTTTGAATTTAAACACTGAGAGACCTGCAAGTAATAATTACAAGTTCAATAAAATTACTTTTTTCTTTTCATCCTTGCCTTTTCCCACTTCTAAAGCTTCAGCACTAATGGGGGCAGGCTCATTTTTATTGATTATTCAGTCTGATCCCCTTCCTAATGCCAACCGTAGGGGAGATTAATACACTTAAATACAATGGATTTTTTGATCTGAGCTATGAGCTCCTCTGAAAATGTTCATGTGCACACATGTATACTGTAAAGTATTCATGTACATACATGTACAATACAGTGTACATACATGTACAATAAAGTATACATGTACAATACATGAATACTGTAAAGTATTCTCAGATGCAAAACTGGTATCTTACATTTCAAGATCTCTTAGAGATAACCTCATTAAGTTTGGATTCATTGAAATTTTTTTTGTCCTAGGGTCGTGAATGAGCTTGTTGCTGTGAAATGTTCATTGTGAAAATTATAAAAATATAATGTAAATAATTATTTCAAATACAATGTAGCATTTATTTCTTTGCATCCATCTTTATTTCTCATATGAATTTCCCAAATTTACCTATTTCAAATTTTTTCACATTTGTTTATATTCCTGTTTGTGGTTGTTCATGCCAGAAATGCTAAGCTGATAACAGTAATCGATTTTAAATGTATTAATTTATTTGGACCGTTGTTCCTCGTGAATTATTTGCAACATGCGGCATACAAAATTAAATATGTAAGGTGTAAAATTGATAAATTAGTTTTATGAAATGTAAAAATTTTAACATTCACATATTGATGTGTGCGGTAGAAGTTGCGCGGTTGTGCAGTACAAGTTGCAAATGACTTGTTGAAAAAAAGGGACCAAATAAATTAATATAAGACATGAATTAACAACAGTTGTATTTAAAAATACTCTATATTATTGCGTTTTTGTTAATTTTGTGTCGTTTTTTTGTAGGTTGGGGTCTTAAGAGAGCACTTGTTTTTATCGAAGGTTAGGAGTGAAAATATTTGGCAAAATAATATGAATGAAATTATCTCAGATTTAATTTTTATTTATCTAATTCTATTCAGCAAGTGCTTTTAGTGTCAAGTTTTCAAAAATTTATTTTCATATTTGTGGTTTTAAATTGTTTTGCTATTGCAATTCCTCGAAATTTTATAAATTCTTGACTACAAAACCAACAATTTAAAACTACAGGTAAACACAAGGTAAGCATGCTGCAATAAATCTATCTATTCTCGCCCCGCATTGGGCGTCATTGTGTAACTACCTAATCTCGCCCCGCGTCACAGTGTGTAATTTCGAGCAACTAGCTCGTAAATATTAATATCTTGGAAACTATTGCACATATCTCAATGAAATTTGGTGTACGTACTTCTTTTAAGGCATTCTTTAAGTATGTGAAGTTCCAATAACATACGTTTATTATTTCTACCAATTTTAAGTAAATTACATACGAAATGCGAAGTATTCCAAATTGTACACATGTTTTATAAATAATAAAGTTCGTTTTATCCACGATTTTCAGCTCATTATCAATTTGTAATTTTTTAAATATATGTTTGGAGCTTAAAATATTTATTTTTGTATTATAGAGTATGTTTATTTTAAACATTTTAATTTTTAATTTATATTTTTTTAAAATTTATATTGCAATTTTTTAAAATTTAAATATTTGCTACTACTAACTACTTCTCGATTTTAATTGGTTTTCTGAGTAAATGGTGAGCATTCAGAATGTTTTTATTGTGAACTGTAAATATAACGTTTGCCCCTCAGAATAACGCATGCAGTTTCGACAATTTTGTCATTGAATAAGTAAATTAAATACGTGAACTGACCTCTTTATGTTAGATTTTTTCATTTGTCTTCCAGAGAACTTGTATCACACAACAATTTCATGACTTCGCGTGGCGTATCATGCGTTTTCGGTTTATCGGATTTTCCTAAGCTGGTAATATATGGATCAGATGATATCAGCAGTTTGTGAAGCTGATCGATATTCGAATTTATTCTTCATGATTTTCTAGTGAAATTTTCCCTGAAATGTCTATTGTCTTTATTTCTAGCCTCTTGCGCTTCTTCAGAAAGTTCCGATTGGAAGCACACTTGACTGAATTATGGCATCGCCATGCACTGAAATTTTGTGAAAAGTCACTGGCATATGAAACCAACTGTACAAGTTTAAATAATGCTCTCTATTTTGTCCAATGTAGTCACTGAATGCTTGCACATCAATAGCATAGCCTGATGACAGTGTTTCTAAAATAACTCTAAATTTACTTATTAACTTTTCATTAATTCCTGTGATGGTTGCACAGACAGTCGCAGTCTTAAAAAACCGTCCGTCATTTGTGGTCCCAGGACGTCTTTAAAGGATATTTTCCTATAAACCCATTTCTACTTTGAATTTTTCTTATATTTCCTTTTTCCTTCTTTCCGCCTTCTCTTTGTCACTGTCATTCCATACGGCCCATTTCTTCACATCTAAACTATATGTAATGTGCAACAAACATTCAAAACATGGAATCCAAGAATGTAAGGGAGACATGACGAAAAAAATACATTAATGGTGGTCTCAACCAACTTAGATACATCATCTGAGCACTCTTGTAAACAAAAGTTTTTTATAATGAATCGCTATACTTCCTCATTTTGCTGTGCACTAGCACAAGCTTGCCACACGGCAAACAAATCAGGTCTTCCGATGATCTGCATCGTTTCTGAAAAATGTTTTCTAGAATTGAGGCAATTGCGGGCAGTTGGAACTAACTGTATCTTATAAATGGATAATAAAGCAAATTAATTGAGCCAGTTTCCCGCTGTAACTCCGTGTAACTTTTTTTATATATCTCGACAAAAAAAACTCAAAGAATTTTGTGGAAATGTTACTATCTTATATTCAAAAACGTTTAATGATGTGTTCTGCAATCAGAACATGAAATATGAAAGTTTCATAGTAAAGTACGTACCTTACGCTATGATATTCAGCAAAGACGTGAATACTTCTGCAGCGGACCCCCCTGAGAACACGTGTTGAAAAGGCGCATTATGCAACACTTGGTGAGGGCGTGCAGTGACGTTCTCCGAACCCAAACAATCCAAGGGTTTCAACGGAGCTAAGGCGATCCCAAACATTAAACAAACTGTGTTGCCAGATGCTCTGGATATTGGAGAATAGTGTGAGCAACTCCAAAAATGTGTAGGAACTGGGTCGAAAAATGATTTTTTACGAGCTAGATGCCTGAAATTACACACTGTGCGCGCGTTGGGCGTCATTGAAATATATCTACCTAATTGTAATATTTTCTCTCGTATTTGCCCGTCCACTGGCTGTTTTATGAATCATACAAGCTTACCTGGGCGCGAATATGGTGACTGACCTATACAGGGCTTTAAACGAGGTACCTGTGTGGGCGGGCGTGGGTCAGCATCTAACTACTCAAATCACAACACATTTATTCATGGCTACTGATGAACCCAAATATGTTCACCTCGGTTTATTACCATTTCTCTAGTTATTCGTTCTGGTTTTCAATATTCAAATTAACTAACAAAACAACCAAATTCAATGAAAAATGCCCTCTGACGGCATGCAAAACAATACATAACACATAAATCATATCCTTATCGTTCAATTACAACACACAATACAATACCATTCACACTGAAAATCACGTGACAAAAAAATTCATTCATCCACCGAATGCGCATTCTATCGTGAAACCCATTGACTTTCTTATTTTAAATTAAATATACAAAACTTGGTCTTCGACAGATGCCATCTTTTAAATTTTCAAATAACATGTATACAAATGTACATGTAAATAACAAATAACAAAAAACGCATCCATAACTTCCCGGGTGATGGCTGCGCACTGCGACATGTGGCACACATTACGCGTCGCCGTCCGCCAATTCGTACACTCCCAGTGCACGATTATAATGTCGTTTCTGCTGCCACCAGTTTGCAGGATAGCGCATTTATACCGCCAGCTCACCCACTTCACACACCGCAAAACGTTTCACAACGAATTGCTCACAAATATTCCAAGTTCCGCCGCGAAATGGTACTGTTTGCTGCGTGAATGTAAATAAAAAATATGTTTAAACTTCCCGCGACAGAAATATTGTTCATCCACGAATAAATTAAAATATTATAGTAAATTTCAATACATCGCACTAACCGCGTTCAAGTTTCGTATCTTAACACGGTAATACAAAATGTCCGACCATTGTTCTGGCTAGCAATTACTGTTCGCGTCGTTTTACCATTTAGTCATTTGTCTACTATTCGAAAACTCATGTCCTATTGTCATTACACTTTATCTACACAACGAAGTATTTATAACTGCTCCTAAACACATTTCTTGAGCAAAATTTATAAAATTCTTAACATACGAAATGTATTCCATGTATCAAAAATATGAAATTCAAAATAGAATGCAAAGGAATAAAACACGAGCAACTACATAGGTAATTTTAGTTAGAAATATTTTCAATCAGAAGTTGAGTTTTATTGCATTCGTTGTGCAGTTCTTTCCAGTTCGTATCTCTCGGAGACTACCGCCAAGGTTGAAGTTACGTCGCAGATGAAAGTTGTGATAACGCTAGGCTTAAAACGGGCAGCAATGCAGTCGTTCTCAAATCAGAATCGCAATAGCGACATATTTATACCTGATTCTTAAAGGCATTAACACACTGAAATAAGTAGTGGCGCCTCAAAAGCACATGCTTTATATATTTATAATGGATGCGAACGATTATAACTATACAATTAACCGAAAATTTTGTTTCTTCCCGCAAAAATTATTCGCCATGAACGAGACTCGATCTTCGCACAAGTTCCCCTGCACTTGTCTTACCTATTACACCACAGACACTCTTATGACTCTAATCTCTCACAAAGATGCTTTCTAAACTATCGCTTATCACAGATTTGACTAAAAAAGAACATGCGGCGTTTAGGTGCTTATGTTGTCTACAGGCGGACAGGCTTACGTTTGTCGTCAATAGACACACAAGGGTAACAAGGACACACAAAATTAGTTTACAATGTTACAAACGTATTGGAGGTTGTAATTCACAACTGCGCAAGATTATAATACTTTCTCTTCTTACGACGTAGTTACCAGAAAGTAAGAAAAATTCTGATTTTCGTTTTCTATTTAACGAAAATTTACAATCAATATCAAAGTTAAAATAATCAGTAAATAGTATAATGATATTTACTTACAATATAAAATGAAATACAATAAGAAAGGAACCTTCTGTTCGTTACTTGATATTCTTCACAAATCTATAAGAAAAACATAATAAAAGCATTATTTCAACAATATTTTAATATTATTTTTGAGAATATTGACAAAAACTGTTAATGTCTGACCCTGGAAACGAAAAAATGGAGAACTTCTGTTGTTTCATATAGAAAAAGTCCTTTTACTCGTGTTGCCAGAAACCAATGTTTTTAGGGTCGTTGATACAGAACTAGAGGTGCTACAGACTGGCACAGACTTTCTCGTACCACATTTTTCTAATTTCCTCGGTGTAGTCTGGCTTCAATTTTACTCCATTCAGTTGCCAGCTGCCATCTATCGTCGCCCAAAGTACATTTTGTTTACAATTTCTCAACTTTTTTCTTCCTAATACAACTGAATCATTACTTCAAGAAAATTAAAGAAGAGTACTACTTTGACTCTTTCGGTCCCCCACCGCCTTTGGCGTTCACACGCTACGTCGGACCCGGTGTGACGATGCGTTACAACATGAACCGTGTGCAGGCACAACATGAACCGTGTTCGACAGTGAGAACTGCGGACGACTGTGTTTGTAATTTATATGAGACGTCGCGAGAGCCGAACAAAGTCATTTCGTAGATTGGGCACGCTCACATTGAAATTGGTGGGTCAGGGATCGGAGTAGACGGTGCGGTACGCGTCGCTAATATCAGAAAATGCGTACGGGCTAGCTTACACTCAAAGAAAAACTTGTGGCTCTGGTATACAAGGCGGTATATTCTATAATCAAGAAACAAAAAAACACAACACACAAATTCAACAAAAATAACAACCCTTCACAAATAATCACCTTTAGAACACGACCTTCGTGCTCGGAAATGCATATCGCTATCTCTTATAAGCTGTTATATCTCTTATAAGCAGTTATCGCTACCTCTTATAAAAACAAACCATCTTATTTCATCATTCATTAAATAATTTGTAATTCATGCACCAGTTGGTGTAGGAATACCTTCGTCTTAAGGACACAAAGAACACAGTTTTAAATTCCCTACGCTAAATAGCTTTCGTTTCTTAAAAGTGGTTATTAATTCACAATACACTTCAACCACCAATGTTTAGAAAACTCAGTACAGACCAAAGTTAATTTTACTATTTACAACACCCCTTTGAACACTTAATTAACTGTGTGACTTGTTTAAAGCAAATTAATCACTTATGTTCTTAACATAGCTTTCATTCAAGAGTTCCACACGCCAGCATTCACAAATGTGGCTTGAAATGCGTAATATTTGAATAGCTTTTAAAAGAATAGTGTGGTTTAACATTGTTCGATTACATCTTTTTCGTTTCTGCGACCGTTCTGCCGCACGGGTACTCATGATTCTCATCAGAGGGGGTTTACATGAAATGGCCTCGTCGAGTGCTGCGAACGGCGCCTCGGCGCTGGGGACGTGGCGATCGCGTCCTGTGTGACCCCCGGGGCTCTCGCTGCTCTGACCGCGGCGGCGCGCGCTGGCGATGCTTCGGGGAAGCCTGACCTCCACGCTCCTCCGCCTCTCCTTCCGCTGCGTTCCCGTACCAATCTTCTCGGCCGATAAGTGCCTCGGCCTCACTTCTGTGCCCGTCTTCCTTCCCCAACACAAATGCTTCTCTGGTGGTATTTTTGGGAGTGTTTATCGCCTTGGCTTTTCGCTTCAATGATGTGACGTAGCGGTGATGCAGAAAATTGTTCGGTGTACGCCGGAAAAGAGTCCGACTCAGCCCTCGCGGAATTCACGTAATTCGCTCCCACTGATGATTTCTTCTCCGTCATTATTCATCAACAAAACGAGTACAATGATGGTTTTATTCACGTATTCGGATGAAATTATCTGGTTAGTAGGGGGAATATGCGGGTACTGGACCAGGAAATGACATCACTGATAAGCCTTATCTTATCAGTGGATGACGTCACATCCTGGTCCCGTACCCGCATGTGTTGGATGACGTCAGAGGGCCTTGCGTCATCGCGACGTCATGAGTTTATCTTATCAGCAGATCAGTGACGTCACTTCCTGGGGCCGCCCCGCCCATGGGATGACGTCAGAGGGTGTTGCGTCATGGTGTGTGCGCGCGCCCTGGCGGCGAAGTGCGGCGGTGAAGTTGCGTCATGGTGTGTGTGCGCGCGCCCTGGCGGTGAAATGCGGCGGCGGTGAAGGTGGTGGTGGTGGTGGCGCGCTCTGTGAGCGTCGTGTGGAACTCGGGTTGCGTGGTGGTGGTGGTAGTGTCTTTCAAACACGGGGAGTCTGCGCGAGGTGGATTCGAACCGCCTGGAGTAGCGTTTCCTGTGAGGGGGGTGTGGCGCGCACGCTAGCACTGAGCTACCACGACACGGCCGAGAAGAGCGTCTCTTGAGTGGGTTTTACGAGACTCTTTCTCGCGCGCGCGCGCGCGTGCCGGCGTGACGTGACGTGGCGTGGCGTGCGTGCGTGCGCTCATGCACACACACATATATATAATTACCATCAAGCGATGCTGCTGCTGCTGCGATGTTGTCACCTCTGTCGTCCACGACTGAATGAGAGAGACGCGCGTGCGCCTCCACCTCATTTTATTTTTGTGACCCCTCCCCTCCGCGGTGACGTCACATCCTGCAGCGCTCTCGCTCTGTCTGATGGATGGATTGACTATGGGAAAAAAAGGAAATCCCTGCCTGGAGGTGACGGGATGATAAATAACAACAAAAAATGTGTATATATTTAAAGAATATATATATTTTGAAAAATATGAAAAATACATGATACAAATACTTTTTAAAAAAATTCTTCAGAAAAAATTAATTTACATTTTTTAAAAAAAATTATTGATTTCTATATGTTGTGCTGTGTAAATCTGAAAAACAGATAGTGGAAAAAATTAGTACATATTCATTTCAATAACATTAAAAATAAAAAAAATATTTTTATTTACCTCGCTTGTAAAAAAAGACTACGTACCTCACAGAGAGGGGGACACTGACGGCATTGGATGTCCATTGGGCTCGTAGGCGGGAAGATCGTTTTCACAGGGTGAAGTAGGTAGTGTCTGAATGGATTGCCGTATGCACTGAACGCGTTGCCACAGTCGCTCACCCTCGGAATGTGGGAGAAGATGACTGATCATCTCCATGGTGGCTAAGACACCCAGGTGCATATTGACGATGGTGCTGGAGAAGTCGTTCTCTGGCGAGTCGATTCGAGCGTGGACCATTAATGCAGCGGCCACGGCGGCGTCGACCGCCGATACGGCAATCTCCTTCCATATCTTCACTATTTCCTCCTCGCCCTCTTGAACCATTTTTTCCATTTCATGGGAAACTGCGATGGCGAAGTCACCTGCGGCCTCGGTCAAATGCAGACAGAAATTCTCTTTCTCCTGTTCCATCTCTCTCTTTCTACAGCTCTGTTCTTGGATGTTGACACCTCTCCCGTCCACGACTCAATGAGAGAGTGATGCGCGAGCCTCTACTCCCGTCCCCCCTCTATATTGCAAACGCTCAACCCCTCCACTACACTCATTGCCCCCACCAATGAAGTATCTCTAACTCACCCCGCCTGCAGGGTCGAGCGTGCACGCTGATGAAGAAAAAGGAAAGGACGGACGCGTACACATGATGCGGAAATGACCCCATGGTAGACTCGTAAATTTATCGATCCAATAGCGTTTGTCGTCAGAAACGGACAACGAACGCTTGTTTTGAACAAAGGAATAATTGACGTGGGATTTGGACCGAATGACGCATTGTTTGTCGATTCTAGTGTCGTCTCGAAATAAGCAGTCCAAATAATTTTGAAATTTATAACGTTTTACGAGAGAACGTTGTACTTCCTTCGCCCGAGAAGAACACGCCCGAGATCGGGTTTCGATGGAGTACATTTTTGGACGTAAACCTACGTAGCCGAGCAGGGGATCGCTTCCGCATTCGTCCTTAAACAGTCCTAATACTTTCTTATTGCGCGGTGTCACGCCAAATTCATTATTGGGACCGAAACAGGAAGAATCGAACCAGGATGGATGCCGATTCATCTCAGCGTACACGCTCGTGGAAGTAGAGAGAATGAATGAATCGGCATCCATGTAAAGAAGATGAAGGTCGCGAAGATTTTTCTGACAATAACTATAAAAAATCGTACATTCTATGTTTTGAAATTTCCAAAATACAAAATCCCAAATAAATGGGCTTCGCGAGCTTGACCTTCGTTTTACGCAACTCGATGGTCATGAGATCGCCGTTCACGTGATGACTACGTACGAAGGCCGGATCGGCAATGAGGCGTCTCGACCTGCACCTCCCTTCGCACCGATTCACGAGATAAATGCGTCGGTGGTTGCGCACGTTCTCCATCGACTTCCCGTAAATATAATTATTCATTAATTTATAAAATTTATCTTCAAAGTCGGAGGACGCGCGCTGTCGACGCGCGTTGTTCAGGTCCATGTACGCGGCAAGCCAAGGTCGTTGCGAAAAAGTGAGAACGCGATGAATTTTCGTGAGTCGTACTCCCAACTCGAGGGCTGAAGTAAATTTCGAATGTGAATGACGTAACGACGCTTCGGTAGAAGCGTCGCCAGCAAATTGACTTGCCGGCTGCTCTTCGAGTCGGGCGGGACGCGTGTTTCCGGACAGGGCGGCAAATCGCTTAAGCGATCGTGGATCTCGTCAGGGTAGTCGAGATCGACCTCCAAAACGCATCCCCGATCGGCTTCAGCGGCCGCCTCTGCGATGTTCAACCGCTCGATGTCGCTTGCCGACATCCACCGGAAGTCGCCCACCGGAAGCGGATGTGACATCGAAAAACCGTACAAGTTATTCGCGTCGACGTAGGCGAGATAAGATTCCTTATCGCTTGGCCGGAAGCGTTCACCCACAAAAGGGTGATTGGCCTCGGCGTGCCGACCGATCACTTGCACGAGTCCCCCCCGGATGCCCCGCTCGAAAATGAGACCCATATCGATGTCCGTAAGTAGCTCCAGTCGAACGCCGGTGGTCTTCAACATGGCGTCCCACGAAAGCCCGGGAGCGGTGTAGTATAACAGAGGATCGAGCCCGTACACCTCCAAACACAAATTTCGAAATTTTTCCAAAATGTCTGTTTCTAGCAGGACGTCGATTTTCAAATACAAGTCGGCGTACTCGCCCAAATTTTGAACGGAGAACGCGTTCCACACGGCCTGCGGGTGCGCGTACTCCGAGTCCGAAATGGGTGTGTCTGTGAGGCGACTGAAAAAGGCCTCGGGCGGCGGTAACCTCGTTTCGCCCAATTTGGACACGACGTTGACAAAATCGTAGAGGAACACCCCCTTCCTTCTGGCCAAAGCGAAAAGACGATCGTCGGGAAAAGCCGCACGGGTGAATTTCAAATCGGCCGAATCGAGCGATCGACTTAAAGAGTCGAGCGATGCACCTAAAAATTTCAGAGTCCAAAAATCGTAGTTCCACTTTCCCGATTTGCTGGGAAATCGCCACAAATCTCTCGTGATTGTGCGGAACCACGCGGAACCCGTCGTTGTTCGAACAGTTCTTTTCGCCCCAGGCCTGAAGGAGAAAATGCCAATCGTAACCGCTCCCGTTGTGCATGACGACGGGGATGTGCTTCGGGGCGGGAAAGTTACACGATTGATGAGCCGCGCCGCGAAAGACACCCGAAAAATGATCGTGGTCCCTGACGCGGACGGAATTTGGAAGAAAACGTCCTTTACAAATGTGACAAAACTCGGAATATTGAAAACGGAGCTCGTCTGCTTCCTCCATCACGAGGGGGAAGGATGCTCTAAAAGTTGTTCGACATCTTTCGCGAGACCTTCAAAGAAAGTAATAATTGTATAGCGACGTTGGGACCGTGAAAGGTGACCAGCCGATTCCGCGATTCATCAAACGAGCACACCACTTGAAGCGCCGCCGAAAAGGGCTCGTGCATTTGGTAGGGCTGAAGGAAGGATGCGCTCGACGACGGCTCACACGAAGGCACAGGGAGCGTGAGCGCTTCGAAATCCACGTAAACCGCAATCGGGCATCGTTGCTGCCTTTCGACATGTCGAAATTGCATGAAGCGCTCCTCCTCCGCATCCGTCTCCGACGGAAGGATCAAACGTGCGGATCAGCAGTCGGATCAACCCCACGGACACATCAAACGTGCGGATCAACCCCACGGATCGGCAGTCGATGTCGTGAGCCTCGAGTTTCGTTTGCAAGTGAAACACGTTCAAACATCTCTCGCAAACAAAAATCCTACCCTTGTGCCCGGAATGTTGAACCTGGACCAGTCGACTTAAGTTTTTGATCCAAACGTAATGGGACCGTCCGCCATCCCCGTCTATCAGCAAGAAATTGAAATGGTTCTCTTTCTTCGTACCCGAAAAGTGCACAGGACCTACGATTTTCCAAGATTTGTCAACCGAATCAAACTCTAGCGTGAAAACGTTAAAGGAAAAACTGGAATTTTGTCGTTCGAATCGTTTTATCTCGTGAACGGGCAGGGGCCAGGAGATGCCGCGCAAATCGAGACTGTTTTCTAAGTCATCGAAAAGGGTTTGGTAGGTAAGCGTCCGGTTCGAATGTAAAATTTTGGTGTGTGGCGGCTGTTGTTAGTGAAAGAGAGCCGAAGCCAGTGCCTACAGAAAACATTTTTCGTCTCGATTTTGCACGTTGATCACAGCGTGACGTCTCGCGATGGATGCCGGAAGAGGAAGAAACGAAGAGGCAGAATGAGCGATAGGTTCGAAAAAGTGAGCTGAAACATGAAGGGCGACGATTGAGGCCAACGATTTTCCGGAGTCTCTCTCGGAAAACTCGTAAAATTTGGAATTAATAGGATTCGCGATGTGAGAAAGGAAAAATTCCGAAATGTCATCACCTCGTGTTAAAACCGCAGCCCGTGACCAAAAGGAAAATGGGCTGCAACTCTCCCACGATTTCGTGCGTCTCGACGTTCTCGTGTTCGATTAAAAACTGACATTCGAGTTGCGCAAAAATTTTGAAGCAAGAACGACGCGCAGGACCGTTGATGATAAGTTCAAACATTTTCAAATGGAACGGCACACGACACCTGTTCAGAAACGCGACCGGATCCAGGATGTTACGTGGGGGAGGGGGGTTCAAAATTAAACCGCGCTGTACCCTACCGTCTAAAGATTGTACGACGTCCGTCCATTGAAGAGCGTTTGCAATAACAGAATTCTCCATTCTTTCTAACTAAAAATAAAAAATGTCACGTGCTAAAAACGAAAAAAACATTTATCATTTACAAACGAACATAAAATATAAAAAAAGAAAATAAATCATGTTATCTTTCACCTTTTCAACAATCACAGCAGCACCTCCACAAATAGTATATGAGCGTGAGCGATATCCCTATGTACATGCAGACTACAATAAGGAAACTTGGCACAATCCAATTGGTCATGACGCAACAGCACCGAGAGGACGACTAACACGCTCTACGAGGTCGACCCGTGGTTATATATATCAACTCCCCCCGCCCATAGGCGCATACGCATTATCATATCAGCATTCACCCTCTCCTCCACGACCTCCGGGGAATTCCCCCCTGACAAAGTGGGCGTTCGCGTCTTATCACCGTGGCCCCATGCGCAGCGGCTCGACCTACTATCATATCCGTCCGATAGCAGGCAATCTAGAAACGCGTCTGGCGCTCGACGATAGCGAGGTGGCGTGACCCTCCCAGTGGGCGCTCGCGTCTTATCACCGTGGCCCCATGCGCAGCGGCTCGACCTACTATCATATCAGTCCGATAGCAGGCAATCTAGAAACGCGTCTGGCGCTCGACGATAGCGAGGTGGCGTGACCCTCCCAGTGGGCGCACGCGTCTTATCACCGTGGCCCCATGCGCAGCGGCTCGACCTACTATCATATCAGTCCGATAGCAGGCAATCTAGAAACGCGTCTGGCGCTCGACGATAGCGAGGTGGCGTGACCCTCCCAGTGGGCGGCTGCGTCTTATCACCGTGGCCCCATGCGCAGCGGCTCGACCTACTATCATATCAGTCCGATAGCAGGCAATCTAGAAACGCGTCTGGCGCACGCCGATAGCGAGGTGGCGTGACCTCATACGCAGACGCAGTGTGTCGACCTACTATCATATCAGTCCGATAGCAGGCAATCTAGAAACGCGTCTGGCGCATGAAGATAGCACCGTGGCGTGACCGTCCCCACTCCCATGTCTCTCCCTGACGATACCCGCACGTATATAAAAGCGCAGATATCAACTTGAAAAATGTCATTTTTGGTCATACTGCTCCTCTCCTGCTGCTGGTGAAAAAACGATGGCAACCATTCGAGAAATCAACACGGAAGAATCGGGCGCTGAGGTAATGTCAACACCACGAACGAAAAAGAGGAAGACATCGTAAGTATTTAATTTATTAATTTTTTAAATTTTTTTGTTTTATTTGCATGTTCTACGGTTTTTTTGTTTCTTAATAGCGTGGACGAGCATACTAAACTAGAACTGTTGGAGAGGAGAATGATAGGAGCGGATGTGTCAACTATGGACTTAACGGGAATATTTGATGATGATGAGGATGCTACTTTAGATGCTTATAAATTAGCGTTGTCTACCACCCAATTCAACACTGGTGAACAATCATCCTCATCATCATCAACCATATGTGTTAATGATACCACAGCTCTGCGTCTGGTTGACGACCCAAATCTTCCCGTTTTCATTTATTCGCCTCCCAAAGAGACGTAAGTAGAGTGAATTACTTATTTTTATAAAGTTTAAATACGTTATTTTTTAAAAAATTATGTTTTAGTGACATCTGGACTGCTATTGCAGCACGAGCAGAAGGGAATAAAATTGCTAAACGATGGGAAGACTTCCCAAAAGGAATAGCTTATGAAATTACGAATGTAACACGTTATAAATCTGAACGATTTAATAACGAAAACTATGCAGTTGTAATAAACGAAAAATATAGTACATTTCTACCAACAAGGTAAATTTACTAATTTTTTCTTATTTTTTTATTTAAAATTTTATATTTGTAATTTTTAATTATAATTCTCTTTTGTTTTATAGATTTACGTCGTTTATTGATGAGATGGGCGTGAAAGAATTTTTAATGTCGAAACTTAATGTCATTTATTTCGGAGTAAATCCAGGCAATAACGCATATGTTATTTTACTGTATCCATTAGAATATTAAAAAAATATCTGGAGTACTATAATGGTGTATGGGAAAAATATTTAAAGTTTTAATTTTAAATTATATAAGCATTGTAATAGTGAAATGAATATCGTTTTTTCTTTTCGTCTCTTTGAAGCAGATGATAAGAAAACGATATTCATTTCAAATGTGAAATGAATATTTTATTTTCATCATCTTCTGGTGGGGGTGTGTATAGGAGAAAGTTGTTTGAAAAAACTATTGGCATTTTGAAAACTGGACATTCGTTTATTTATCTTCATTGGTCGAATGCAATAAAAACCTCCGACAAAGACCATGAACTAGCTTCTGGGTCTGCTCCATTTTCCAATAGTTTTCATTTCCAACAACTTTCTCATACAGTTTTTAATCGCACACGATGGCTCTCAAAGGGCAACCTTGCCATCGGGCATCGCCATTATTATTTGCGCTGCTGTCACTGTTGCCACCGACTACGTCGGCGGCATCTGTGACAGCGGTGCAAATAATGGCGATGGCCGATGGCAAGGTCTCTCTTGAGAACCATCGTGTGCGATTAAAAACTGTTTGAGAGTTGATGGCAATGAAAACTATTGGAAAATGGAGCTGACCCAGAAGCTAGTTCATGGTCTTTGTCGGAGTTTTTTATTGCATCCGACCAATGAGATAATTAAGCAAATGTCCAGTTTTCAAATCTGTCAATAGTTTTTTCAAACAATTTTTTAACATACACCCCCCCACCTGAAGATGATGAAAATAAAATATTCATTTCAAACTATTTTCGTTTTGAACTGTATTTTAAAAAAATGAAATAAAAATATCAACTGTATATGTTTTAAAATCAATTTCACTGTAAATCAAAAACTTGAACTGTATATTTATAAAAGAAATAAAAAATATCAAATTTAATCAACTGTATAAAACAATTTCACTGTAAATCAAAAACTTGAACTGTATATTTATAAACGAAATAAATATCAAATTGAAAAATACTTTAAATTTAATTCACACATCATGCACTTACCTTTCCCCAAAGCTGTTATATTGTTAAATTTTTAAAAACAATTTCACTGTAAATAAAAAACTTGAACTGTATATTTATAAATGAAATAAAAAATATCAAATTTAATCAACTGTATAAAACAGAACTGTATATTTATAAATGAAATAAATATCAAATTGAAAAATACTTTAAATTTAATTCACACATCATACACTTACCTTTCCCCAAAGCTGTTATATTGTTAAATGAAATTGAAAATGTCGAAAAAAGGAAAGGTTAAAATAGGGGAAAAACAAATTTAAAAAAAACAATGCATTAAAAAAGTTTTGTGATTTATTAAGGACTGATTTTCTGTTTAAACCGGGGCGAACATATCGATCGCCTCGATCTGTACAATAGAACACCGCTTCACTACGCGTATTCATCAAGTGCAGCAACAGTCTTCAATTTTCTCATCTACGCCGGCGCAGATCAGAATGTAATGGGACGTGATGGACAACGACCTTTAACACATATGCATACGCAGTTTAGAATAAGAATACGCAGATTAAAATTAGAAGAAGAAAAAAAATAGAAGAAGAAAAAACACTACTTACCTTTCAATTGTCCTCCTCCTCCTCTAGCCGCCGGATCACAATTACCGGTTGCCACAACCGTATAAGTCGCGCCGCCGGTGGTGGTGGTGGTGGTGATGTCGCCACCGTAGTAGCGGTGCTACTACATGGCGGCGGCGGCGGCGGCGGCGGCTCTTCTGCCACCTGCGGCTGCGGCTCTGGCTCCGGCTGCGGCTGCGGCTCTGGCTCCGGCTGCGTCTGCGGCTCTGGCTCCGGCTGCGGCTGCGGCTCTGGCTCCGGCTGTGGCTGCGGCTGCGGCTCTGGCTCCGGCTGCGGCTGCGGCTGCGGCTGCGGCTCTGGCTCCGGCTGCGGCTGCGGCTGCGGTTCCGGCTGCGGCTCTGGCTCTGCCAACGGTACCCCGTGATAATCTCTTGTCGTGAAGCCACTTGTCGAGAAAATATTCAGGGGCACGTCGACAATGCAATGCCGCGGCACACGAATACACAGCTCGCAATTTGGAGGACATATGCACCAGATATTCTCCCGGTACATAAGGTCTCTCGGCCGGTAGCCCATCATGTCCATTACATTCTGATCTGCGCCGGCGTAGATCAGAAATGTGTAGGCTGTTGCTGCAGCAGATGAATACGCGTAATGTAGCGGTGTTCTATCGTACAGATCGAGGCGATCGATATGTTCGCCCCGATTTAAACAAAAAATTGAACCTTGAACGTCATTGAAGGCCGCAGCGTAATGAATTACGCTGCTGCCGTAATGGTCGACGGGCAGGTAGCGCGGGTCGTTTATTCCTTGGCAATTCAAAATGTGATACTCGTTGAATTCCGCCATTTCAAAATTTCACACACGTCCGAACTTTAATCGAGTATGAACACGACTGACTTTTAGTGCTGTAAAAAAGTAGATTGCGATGCGCGCCCGCGTGTAATCAACACTCACACCCATCTGGGCGGGCTGGCGCGAGCGTCTGGTGGGTGGGTGGGTGGGTGGTGGGCGGTTGGGTCTTATTACCGTGGCCCCCATGCGCAGCGGCTACTATCATATACTATCATATCACTACACATCAGCTACTATCATATCAATCCGATAGGAGGCAATCTCCCCCTTGGTGAGACTTCGCCTCGAAATGTGCACTATTCCAGCACTCTATAATTTTAACATGGGCTTCGAGGAAAAACACGTTGCGCAAACTCACACGTTTGCTAAGAGAGGGCGCGCGCGTGCACTTCACCGCGAGTATTTTTTTTGTTTCAGTCTTCCGTGTTGGTGCTAGAGGGCGCGCGTGCGCGCGGACTCCATCACAGTAGACCGAAACACTCGATCGACTTTTCCGGAACGAGATGGCGCGAAGGTGCACAGTGGGTCGAAACACCGCTTTGGCGGTCGAAATTTGTTTTTTAAAAAATGCTTCGATCGCGTCGCAACGCGACTCTCTTTCCGCATTGCGAAAAACAGTACACAGTGGGTCGAAACGCCGCTTTGGCTTTCGAAATTTTTTAAAATATAAATACCCGGATTTAGAAAACAAATCTGTCAGTCGCATCAATGTGATGGATGTCTTCGGACACGCAGTTCGGTCACGTCACGCCGTCACGAAGCGTTACGTCGATAAACAAGTCGACAGTGTTGCACGTAAGCGAACAAAGGAGGAGAGATGATGATGATGAGTCTGCGGAAACTGCGGTAAAAAGAAAAAGCGATACTTTCGATGAGCTCGAGAAGAAGCTTGCGGAAAGCTTGAAAAAAAACAAGTAAAATCGAACTCGATGCCCTCGAGAAGAAGCTCTCTGCGCGTGTCGAACAACAGGGAAAAGACCTAAAGGCGTTCGCGAAGAGCGAATGCATCGCGCTCGTGACCGCGCACGAAAGCAAAATTCCTCCCAGGCTTTTGGACACGTTACCGCAAGTCGGTTCGTCCGGTAACTACAATTTTAACGGCAGGCTTATTCGCAAAGTAGGCCCTGGCACCGCCGGCTCGACGTAGTGATTAAGGATCAATTGGACGGCACACTGGCGGCTGCGAAGAAACACTCGGAGAATATTTTTCGCGTGCAGAAAGAGCTTATCACAAAAGAGATAGACGACACGCTGACGAAGGCGAAAAAATTCACGGAGTCTGTTTTTCACGCGCAAAAAGAATTAACTAAAAACGAGATTGAATTAAAAGTAGAACAAAAATTGAAATCGAAGGGGATATTGTAGGAAGAAAAAAAAGGTATATATATTTCGACACTTGCGCTCGTGTATTAGTACTGTCATGGTTCGCACAGTGTGTAGAACGACAACGACGAGAGATTGTAGGAAGTTACCACTACCACCGCAGAGGAGAGAAGGCGCACGAAGAGCAGGGGTGAGGAGCGTTGACACGGACGAGTATTCACCGGCGGGTGCTGTTATCACCCCCCGCGCCCGGCTCCCTGCCGCGATGGGCCGCGGAATATCGCGAGGGAGGAGGAGGAGGAGGAAGAAAGCTGCGTGTCAAGGAAGGAAGAGTAAGAGAGGCGGGTTTCTGCCAGCCCTCCTCCCTTTACTCCCCGCGATTCTAAGCGGCCTGGGCGCGGTCGGTAGTGTCGCAGGCGGCGCTGCCGCTATCGCGAACGCTGTGAAAAACGCCAAAAGCAAAAACCAAGAATTAGCGGAAATGATGCGTCATAACAAGGTCATGGAAGTCAAAAAAGGATCGGGCGTGTTGCTACGGGCCCTTCAAAAAATCTCATGAACGACTATAAGAAGACAGAAGGAGGAGAGGGGACAAGAGGACAATCTCAATCTCAGAAAAAAATAATAAACGGGTACCGCGTCAGCGTCCACACTTTGGGGAAATGACACGTTTTGCGAAGAAGACAACATTCCATATTTTTCAAGTGTCGGTGTTACAATGATGCATTGCTAAAAAAAAACAATGGCGTCGGAGCGATTGAAAAGGTGGAGTTTGGATGGACCAAGAGGTGAATAACGGTGATGTTTGCAACAACAAACGCGCCTTCTGCGAGCCGGACGGAAGGTTTTACGCGATCATACCTTTGAAATTGTGGATGGGTTTTTTCGAGGACCACAATCGCGTCATGACCGGTGTTAAGCATGACCTCGTGCTGATTCGCGGTCGCAAAGATAAAAATTGTCTCTTTACAAAAGCAGAAACGGCAGATGCAGCGGCGTTTAATATCCTCGATGTCGTTTGGAGAATGCCTCATCTCACGCTCAGCGACGCCGCCTCCCTCGCCGTGACAAGGGTATTGGACAGCAGACGGCCCATTCCCATTCAATTCAGACGATGGGAACTTCAGGAATTGCCTTCGATCACGGCAGGGGGGAAGGGACCTTTTCAGTGGTCGGTGAAAACCGTCCCGAAGGAAGATCCCCTGTACGTCATCTTTGCTATGCAAACGGACAGGGATGACGATTATAAAAAGAACGCGAGCGAGTTCGACGGTTGCGATATTGTAAGGGCAAAACTGTATCTCAACGATGAGTTTTACCCTTATTCCGATCTTTTATGTAAAGTATCTTATTATAAAAACAAAAACTGGTATCCGTATCTCTTTGAAATGATAAAAAACATGGAAGAAAGTTACTATTCGTACAATCATCATCCCACTTCGGCTATTACAATGGAGTTTCTTTCAACGTGCTCTTTTATTTGCTGGGACGTCTCCGCGAGATCGTCTGCCATGGTTCCTTCGCAAACCGACATTAAGATCACGAGGGAAACAGAAACAAACATGCCGAACAAAACCTCCGCGTATTGTCTCATTATCTATAAAACGGAAATGCAATACGTGCCGATAGATGACTTTGTCGCGAGGAAAAACGTGTGAGAAAAAAAGTATAAAAAGTTGCGTCGTTCGTCCACCAGTGTCATTTCGTCTCTTTACTTTGTAGCCGCACGTTGGGAGAGAGAGAGAGAGATGATGCACGAGGATCTGCCGGAAGTCGGTTCCGCTTCTTCAGCTGAGCCAGATGACCCGTCATCAGCACCACCACCACCACCACCACCACCTTCGCAGGATGTGTGTACACACCCATGTAACATTCATTGCACATTAAAAACAAAGAATAAGAAGAAGAAGATGAAAAGACTGCGAAAGGAAAAAAACTACAAAAGAAATCTTCACGACGCCGACGGAGAAACGATAAGGAGGAGGAGAAAGAAGAAGAAACGGACGGGAAAGAAAGGTCAACAACTCCGGACACTATCACGTGTTGTGGTCTCACATTTTCCCAATTGGATGTCAAAGAATGTCCACGCAACGCAGCGGAATGGTTGACGAAGGCTATCGAGATATCAATCGCTTCGATGCCTTCTTCTTCTTCCTCATCTTTAGCCGCAGAAGAAGAAGAAGAAGTCGACAACATCACTTATGAGATGGGTGTGTAATTTGAAATAAATAAATAAATAAATAATTTTTTTGAAAAATTTGTTTTTATTTTCCTTTGTATGTGTGTACCAAGTAGGATTCCCTCCCTCATTCCCAAAAAAAATATATATAAATCTTTTTGATACTCGCATCATACAAGCAGTCTGTCTCGAGAATCGTAACACAATGGACCAACCGAAACTGCCCGTCGTGAACGTGACAGCCTTATGGAGTGCAAGAGGGGAGGGGGAGGGAAAAAAGAGTCGACACGGTCCTCTTTTCCCTGATAGTGTGCGCGCTCTTATCGTTGGACCTTCCGGATTCGGAAAGACGAACGCGGTCGTCTCCCTCCTTACCGGGAAGTTTGGGCTGGCCTTCCTCAACGTCTATTTGTACTCTACCACCGAAGAGCAGCCCATGTATACGTACTTGAAGTGAGTCTGCGACGGACTCGTTCCTTTTCATTCGTTTTCACAACACGACAACATCGTGCCGCCCGCCGAGGCGCTTCCCGACAGCGTTTTCATCTTCGACGACATCGCCACGGAGAAACAAGATAACATTAAACATTACTTTGCCGCCGGAAGACACAAACACACGGACGAGCTCTATCTATGTCAGACGTACACGAAAATTCCCAAGCAATTGATTCGAGATAACGCGAATATAATCATCATCTCCTGGCAAGACGATAACAATCTAGAGTACATCTACAAGGAACATGTCGGAAACGATTATAGCTCTTTCAACGACTTTCACGCAAAGTGCTCCGAAGTGTGGAGTGCCAAGCGGTTTGCTTTTGTGATGATCTGCAAACCGAGTCCGCTCAATAAGGGGCGCTACCGATCGGGTTTCGATCAATTCCTATTAAACATCTTTTCTATCCGAGACGCTCTTCACTCTCTCACGAGATGGTGTACGTGCGACAACATTCTTCGTATTTCGCGGAAACGCGGCGGCGACGACCTCATCGCTATCGAGGTAGCGGATTTATAGGTCGGATTCTCAATCAGGCGATCGATAAGCTTCCCTTCGAACTTCACATTCCCGGTGGTTATCAATTCTGCGGACCCGGAACGAAACTCACTAGAAGACTACAAAGAGGCGACCGGGGCATCAATCCGTTGGACAAAGCGTGTATGGAACACGATATCGCCTACGACAACGACCGAGGGGGTGAAGAACGCAAAAGAGCGGACGAATCGCTCGCCAAGGCGGCATGGGAGCGAGTCAAGTCCAGAGACGCGAGTTTCGGTGAAAGAGCTGCGGCGCTCGGTGTTGCGGGTGTGATGAAACTAAAATCCAAACTCGGGGGTCGCTTGAAGACAAAAAAAAGAGAAAAAACCGGCGGTAAAGAGGGAAACAAAGAAGAGAAAAAAGAGATTTGAAGACCCTGAGCGAGCTTGAGAAAACGAAAAAGAGAGTGCGCGACAAGTCACCACGTCACCGTCACCGCTCCCCACCCCCGGCTCCTCTTCGACCCGAAACACCGGAGGAAAGGTTGAAACGTGAAGTGGAGAAGGCGCGCGAAAACGTTCGCGAGAAAATGGACACCTTGCAAGAATCCGAAACGGCACGTAATAGATTACTCGATACCTATCTCACGACTCCCGTCTTAAAAGCGCTTCACCAAGGCGAGAGAAAAACGGAAGGGAAAAAAAGTTTAAAAAATCGATCTTACCTCACGTTCGAGTAAAGGAGGACCTTGTCAAGTCGGAAGAAGATGAAGAAAAAGAAAGCGATGAATTTCATGACTCACTCAGGACTATCGCAGAGTCTGAAAGAGAAAACACAATCACCTCCCAAAATTACGCTCTGTTGAAACAATATTTAGATCGTTCCAAAGTCGGGATGACAGATGACGTTTACGGTCCGTACTATATTGGAAACCGACCTCACATCGGTAACAGTTTAATCGAACTTCAACCGGAAGACGGTTCCTTCTACGTGCAGGGACACAAGTTCTATCCTGAGCCCGGTCTTCTCGAACTACTTTTTGATACAGAACCTAACCTCCATGCGATTACGGAAGACGATAAGTTGAAATACAGACAAATTCTCGAAATAAGTTCCGCACACAAAGAGTATTACAGATCAAATTTGCCGTTTCACTCAACACAGACGTATAAATTTCGCGATATCATCTCACCTCTTTTCAGACAGGAAAGACGACAAAGCGCAAGACTTCAAAAGAAGAAGAAGAATAAGAGGGGGGTGGTCTGCGATTCGTGACCGCGCCCGACTACAAATATTGGCGCGATCCGAACACGCTTGTAGAAAGACTACGTCTTTTGCACGCTTCGAAGGCCGCCGGGAACAACGGGCTCGACGGTGAAATCGTAGAAATAGAAGACGAGGAATTGCAGCGTACACGCTACCCAGATCAATACCTCGTCGAGCGGATCGTACGCAAAAAGGGTCCGCTTCGTCTCGTGAAATGGCTCGGTTTTGATTCTCGACACAATTCATGGGTTCACGAAAGAGATATTGAAGGGTAAGAAAGAAAAAAAAGGGAGCGCTTCATGTGATAAGCCGTTTCCGGTATATAAAACAAATCTTTCGTCCTATGACTTCGTCAGTCAGTCAGAGGAGAGCGAAGCGTTAACTACTACTACTACCACACGCATGACTACAGAAGACATTATATTCTCAGTTCTATGTTTTCTTTCGTGGATAATTTGCGTGACCGGCTTTGTCATTCTAGCCTTATGACGACTTTATTTCTTGCGCCGGCTCACGATGAAACAAACGAAAAAGACATCGCTTTAGAAGAAGTAGTATGCAAAAAAGAAGAAGAAGAAGCATCAATGACGACACCGTCGGCGCATGTTTCTTGGTGTGCGGAGGAGACCGCCATTGCCGACCTTCAAGGTTACTACATGAAGGGACGATTCGTCATCAAATTGCTGACGGTGTTGAAAATTCCGAATTCGCGTGAAAAAAAGGCAAAGAAAGGAAATGTCAGACGTATGTGTTTCGACCGCCTTGTCTGGTCCAGGATCTCGATGAGAAAGATAATCGCACGCGGGACTGGATCGAGCAATTCCACCCCGCCAGTCCTTTATGGGATAGCGGTATGTACAACTACGATACTCATAAGGAGGTCATTCAGCATGCCTTCGACGGCGTCACAAAAATATTCGTGAAAGGGGGAGAAAAAGCGAAGTGGTTGCGGCAGTGCGTACACCGTCCAGTCGTGGACTTGTTTTCAGAAGGATGTCCACCTATAAAAGAGTGTGTGAATCGCACGATCTTCCGCTTCTTTCCGAACGGAGCGGTGGCGGGAGCAGCATTGGGAACGCAATACGTCCTTGCGCTCTTCGAGTGGTTGACGACAGAGCGACCGGACCTCTTATCGGGCTGATAAGACTTCCTGTGAATCATCACCCGACGGCTGTTCGAACCGGAACTCTTATCGGACCGATAAGACTTCCTGTGAGTCATCACCCGACGGCGGTTCGATAAGACTTGCAGCTCGGGGTGTGCGGTGTGTCAGTCGGTCGGCAGCCAGCGAGAAGCGACATCATCATCAGCAGCAACAGATGGTTGAAAGGGAGGAGGAGCTGCGGTGGCCGATTGAGATCAATCAGGCCGTACAACGGTTCGTCGACAATGGTTTTTCTCTTCTAAGACTCGACGATCTATCGCTGCAATCGCTGCCCATTGACATTCTACTATATTGGGCCCCGAAGGACCTTCCTGTCATCTTCCACCGTCTCGTCTTGCACCGTCTGCCGGACCACGTACAGAGAGATTCGCGCATTCTGAAACTCCTCCCTTGCCTCAAACATTATAACAAGGGGCGCACCCGTATAGACGGACCGCCGCCACCGCAGTGGAAGTGCGGAGGGTGTCAACGAGAAGAAGCTCCGCGTGTCGGTTTTTAAGTGTAAATGGATTGGATTGATTGCTTGCAAATTGTTATTATTGTAGACATCATAGCCATCACCGCTGTTCTCGTGTGCTTCGCTCTCGCGTGAAAAAAAAGACTCCCATGGACGTGACGTTGGCGCCGCCGCCGCCGCCGCCTCCGCCGCCGTCGCCGCCTCCTCCATACATCGTAGTGAACAAGGAAGACGATGACGTCGACGATATCTCGTGTAGCATCTGCCTCGAACAATTGCAACCGCAACGGGCACGCACGGTAGGTTGCAATCATTTGTTCGATGTAATATGTATCGATCGGTGGTTGAAAAAGTATAATACGTGTCCGATGTGTCGACACGTCTTGTTACAAAAAAAAGAAACGAAAGTAGAGGAAGTGCGCCCGCCTTTAGCGGTGATTGAACGTAATGTTGAAATAGAGATAAATATCCATCGAGTTGCGCGTGAAAATTTTAGAAATAGTCTGAATTGTTTGTTAAGAAGAAGAAGACGTAGCTATGCGGACGATTTCGAACTATTTAGAGTTCTGTGGAATTTGTATGTAACGATACGACGCGACGCCTTAAACGCGGGTGTCAGTGTGGATGAATATGCCGACGATGTTTTTTTCGGTTTTATTGAAGAGATGGAGGATCTCGAACATCTTGTATAAAAAAAATTTCTGACGTCACCCAATAGTCGCATAAAACAAACGTGGTGTGTGTGCATCATGAACTGTCGGCAAAGCGAATGCTCCTACTACTATGACCCGGAGGAGGAGTACGATGTCAGCGATTAAGAGAGAAAAACAAAACAACACCGCGTCAAATTTCCCACTCTCCGTCGCATACGCAAAGAACAACGCGAAGACATGCCGGTTCATCTCGAAAACCATGGCGGCAGTAGCAGCATGAGTTTGCAACACACTCAACCACATACAAAAACAAATCGACCTCTCGAAGTTACCGCCCTCCCTCGCAACAAAAAAAAGAAAAGAAAACCGGAGAAAACACAACAAACGCGCATCGTCACCGTGGTCGAGTCAGCACTGTGCGTCACCGCCATCACCGCCATCACCGCCCCCACCACCACCATCATTCTATCGACGAGACCGCGACAATCATTTTCTTTTTTACGTATAAAACGACGTGAACTCACTTTGCGGTCGTCAGTCTGCAGCATGACTTCCCAGCAAGGAGACGTCTACTACGACTCGGCAGAGGAGGAGGAGGATGAGCGGCAGCAAGAAGAGGATGAGGAGTACGATGACAACGTCGAGGCGGAAGACGAAGGAATAGAATATTGCAATATACCGGATTACGTTGCCACCAAAGCGTACGTGGATGCACAAATCGAACTCGCTCGTGAAATCGCAGCGCAAGATGATAAGAAAATATTGAAGGAGAACATCGATATACAAAATTCGTTAAAATGCGTGATCGAAAATCAGTCCAAATGTCTCCGCCAATGGAAAGACGACAGCCCCTTTAACGCGGATCTCTTTCGCATTTCCAATACGGCTTCTCCCATAGAAGAAAAAGATGCCGTCAACAAAGGGTACGTCGACCGCAACATCAAAGGCATCAAGACGCAGCTAGAAAAAATTCCAAAACTCCGATGCAGCAAACTGGGAAACGTCAACGTGATGAAAAAACGTCTCGTCAACGTGGCGTCACCACTGAAAACGGACGACGGGGCTACGAAAGGATATGTGGATGAGAAGATCAAAGAAGAAATCAATAATTTTTTAAAACAAATGTAAATTAATTTTTTCTGAAATTTTTTAAAAATTATTTATATCATGTATTTTTCAAAATATATATTTGTGTGAAGATCAAAAAAGAAATCAATAATTTTTCTGAAGAACTTTTTTAAAAAAGTATTTGTATAATTTTTTTCAAAATATATATATATTCTTTAAATATATACACATTTTTGTTGTTATTTATCATCCCGTCACCTCCAGGCAGGGATTTTTCCCCCCTTTTCATAGTCCATCCATAGAGCCAGGGGGGGATTTTTCAAAATAGTGACGTCACCGCGGAGGGGGAGGGGGGTTCACAAAAAAAATAAAGGGAGGTGGAGGCGCACGCGCGTCTCTCTCATTCAGTCGTGGACGACAGAGGTGACAACATCGCAGCAGCAACAGCAAAAGCAGCTTCGCTTCATGGTAATTATTTATATATGTGTGCATGAGCGCACGCACGCACGCCACGCCACGCCACGTTACGTCACGCCACGTCACGTCACGCGCGCGAGAGAGAGAGAGAGTATCGTAAAACCCACTCAAGAGACGCTCTTCTCGGCCGTTTCGCGGTAGCTCAGTGCTAGCGTGCGCGCCACACCCCCTCACAGGAAACGCTACTCCAGGCGGTTCGAATCCACCTCGCACAGACTTCCCGTTTTTGAAAGACACCACCACCACCACGCACAAACCGAGTTCCACACGACGCTCACAGAGCGCGCCACCACCTTCACCGCCGCATTTCGCCGCCAGGGCGCGCGCACACCATGACGCAACACACTCATCCGCCCCAGGAAGTGACGTCACTTATCTGCTGATAAGATAAAGCCACTTCCGGGGGCCCCACAACACATGTACGCTCAAGGCCCTCTGACGTCATCCAGCCCATATGCGGGTACGGGACCCGGAAGTGGCGTCACTGATAAGATAAGATAAGGCTTATCAGTGACGCATTTCCGGGTCCCGAGGCCCTCTGACGTCATCCAACACATATGCGGGTACGGGATCAGGAAGTGACGTCACAGATAAGATAAGATAAGGCTTATCAGTGACGCATTTCCTGATCCCGGACCCGCATATTCCCTACTCCTATGCCACAAATTCACGACTTTTTCACATTTTAAATACAATACGTCCGCAGATTTCGAACCATTATTTCCTACATTGTCACTAAAATTATTTACATCTTCTACAGTCATCTCAAATATAAAATTGTTTCCATCAAACGTTCCATTCGCTACGAGTTCATTGAAAGTGTCATATATTCTCACACCCTTTTTGTCAAGTACGATTTTCTTGTTTCTCTTTACCATACTTGCCGCTGACAGTAAATTAGTATTCAAATGTGGATCATGTAAAACCCTTTCCATGATGATTTTAGACATATTCCCCAAATCATTTCTACAATATCCCTTAACTTTTCCGACGAAATCTGAATATATTTTTCTCCCAGTTTCTGCTGTCTCAATTTCTATCTTCGCACTGATCCGATCCTGCAGAAAATCATTTTCCGACGTCATGAGTGTCGTGCAACCCGAATCAAGAAATCACACTTCCTTTCGTCTATCATCATCTTCGTTTCTTCTTTCCTTCACCACTAACACCTGTTCTTTTTCCCAATACTTTTTAGAATTAAATTTTCGAGAATTCATGTCATTCTTATCTACTTCCGTAAGTTTTTTGTTTATTTTATTAAGTTCGCCCTTTGATTCATTCTTACGGTTATCAACATTATCCCTATTATACTTTCTATGCCAACAGTTCCGTGCTAAATGACCTAATTTTCCGCAATTGTCACATGCTAATTTTTTAGTTTCTCTAGCTTTGTACGCATTATTTTCATTTTCGGTATTAAATAACTTCTGCCTTTCTTCGAAACGTAGAAGATTCTCGCGCATGTGGTCAAATGTGAGATGTTGATTTGCTAATAGTGCACTTGCTACTTCGTTGTAATTTCTTGGCAACCCATTCAGAATGTATTGAATCAATTCTTCATCAATATTAGCACCTAATTCTTACAATTCGCATGTTAAACCCCTCGATCTTGTTAAAAAATCATCAACCGATTCTTTCTTCATTAATTCTAATTTTGCTAATTTCATTTTTAAATTAACTAATTTGTTTTTATTAATTCCTTCGTTTTAATAAAACCCACAGTTCTTTCGCATTATTTATTCCTCTACTCGCCAAAATTTGTTCGTTCGAGAGAGTAAAATTAAAATGCCCATAACTTCGTCATTGTTCTTCGACCAATTTTCCCAATTTTTAATGCTTTCTTCATCACCTTCAATCTTTCGCGGTTCGTCTCGAACTATAACTTCGTCAAACATATGTTTAGATTTAATTAATGCACTGGCCTTTATTTTCCATAAATCGTAGTTACGCTCCGTCAGCAATTCTATTCTTGCTAAAGGTGAAGCCATCGCATCACTCATTATTCTTACGATGATTACGTTGAATGCAACCACGCTCTGCTACCAGATTCTTACTTGTTATCGGCAGTGTTCGTACCATTTACAGATAACGTCCAGTAAGAATAAGGTTTACAATTCAACGTAGATCCTTTAATTTCAGCAGACCAGTCAGTCATACAATTCCACAAAAAAGTGAAAAAAAAACTCGTACATTGTTACCATACTATTATGCTTTTGCTTTTATGTTACAAATAGTACCATATCACATAGTACACAAAATACTTAATAAACTAATCTGCAACAAAATCGTACTGAATTCTATGTAAGAACAAGGTTTGTTAATTGATGGGAAGGACTATAGCACATGACTTGAAAGGTATGTAGAAGCTTTAGTTACTATTGTTTCACCACGAAAGATAATATAAGCATCGAAGATCTCGAACAGCAGAGTGTGCATCTTTCTTAGCAGTAAACAACTAGTTAATGAAATAACAGATAAATATAAAACTATTAATATTGATGGCAATGATCAAAATATGCGACCATTTGTCAGTAAGCAGCGGCGAGTAGTTCTTTCAAATGTATATCCAATGATCCCTAATGCTATAATTGAAGATGAACTTGATAAATTGAACGTAGTGCGAAGTTCACAAGTGTCTTTCCTTCGAGCGGGTTTGGGAAAAGAAGAATTCACACATATTTTAAGTTTTCGTAGGTAAATAGCAAATTAAATGAGAAAAGTAAAAAGCAAATTACCTGATTCTATAACAGTTGAGTATAAAGGAGAGAGAAATTGGGTTTATATATCTTATGGCACTATTAAATGTTATCACTGCAAGGAAGAAGGTCATATAGCAAGAAACTAAAAATTTAGACTATATTAATTCCAATAGCAATGTAGATTTAGTACAAGCAACAAACGTGAACATTGAGAACAAACACAACGATAATTCTACTTTTGATGAACATTTTCCCCCAATTGAGACTGGAAAGACAACTAAAAGAACACTCGCAGATTACTTGTACATATTCAATAAAACATCTGAACTAACCCTGAATAGTTCGGAAGAAAGAACACATGAGTTTGCTAAACCTGCAAAAAAGAAGATCAACCGTGAAAACAACTCTGAAAACAAAAGTGAGAAAAAGAACATTAGTGAACAGTTAGCTCCAGTTAAAGAAAAATTAGATGTAACCTCCAATGTTCTTAATTATGAACAACTCAAAGATTTTTTGGAAGATACATACGGAACTAGTAATGCTCTAAAATTATCCCTTAACTATACTAAGGAAACTGATAAGTTGATTGCATTGCTTAGAGATATATACCCATTGTTAGAGGACAGAGGTATGAAGTCTCGTTTTACGAGAATCATGAAAAGGTTGAAGGATCCGGTAGTTTCTGATTCCTCAAGAGCATCCTCGGAGAACGAATGTTCATCAAGTGAAGAAGCCGAATGAAAATCAAAATTCTGCAATGGAACGTGAATGGATTCCTGATACGATACGAGTTCTTCCAGAAACTTCAAAATGACAATAACGTTGATATTTTCTGTATACAAGAATCTAATTTCAAAACTAACTATTGTAAGCATATCAAAGGTTTTAAGTGTTACTACAAAAACAGATCGTCATGTGTGAATGCTAGTGGAGGTGTGACAATTTATGTTCGTGAATCGTTTGTGAGTAGTGAAGTGCAAATAACAAGTGATCTTGAAGTGGTTGTCGTCTCGATAAATATAGGAGCTAGGAACATCATGTTGTGTAATATATACATTCCAAGGTCATTTCAACTGCGTAGCTGTGAACTTGAAAGTTTAATTCAACAAGTTAAAAACCATTGATATTAGTAGGTGATTTTAATTGTCACAATGCGCAATGGGGCTCAGAAAGAACGGATACTAGGGGGAAAATAGTTGGTGATTTTTCAGAGAAAGAAGACCTTGTTCTATTAAATGAAGACAATAAACCTACATACTTTAACGTGGCAACAGGAAATGTAAGCACTATCGATCTAAGTATGTGTACGCCGAATCTAGATATTTACAATGGAATGTTGTCGATGATTTATTCAACAGCGACCATTATCCTATCACCGTGACCTTCGAGGACGCACCGGAAACTGAGGTTATTTATGCGCCCCAATGGACATTTTCGAAGGCAAATTGTAGCTTATATCAGCGAATTATTGAAGAAAAAATTAATCATTTAAACAGTAATGATGATTTTGACTTCAATCAAATAGATGTAAACTTAGATAGATTTGAAGAAATAGTAATACCACCGCCGAGGAAACCATTCAGAAAACTACTGGCAGAATAGGCAAAAGGAAGTTACCGTGGTGGTCAAATGACTGTGAGGAGGCAGTAAAGAAATATAAGCAATTGTTTAATACCTATAAGAGGCACAATACTGATGAAAACAAAATCCGTTTCAAATCTGCCAGAGCAAAAGCAAGGAAAATAATAAAAGATGCCAAAAGAAAATGTTGTAGGGAATTTATTTCATCCATTAATTCCAATACAAACAGCAAAGAAGCGTGGAAAAGAATCAACGCCATAAATGCAAAATACAAAAGTACCAGCATTACTTCACTCTACACTTCCGATGGTACCAACTTACATGACCCTTGCGATATTGCAAGCAGCTTTGGGACATTATTTTCATCAAATTCCAGTGATCAGAATTATGATAAAACCTTCATCAAGTACAAAAAAGAAATTGAGAAAATTGAACCCGATCTTC
>BLKR01005742.1:0-73421 GCA_011170035.1 Teleogryllus occipitalis | reverse complement strand
AAACCACGGATGAGAGCAGCCGGCCGCTAGAATTCTCCAGACAGCCGCAGAATTCAACCTAGCTACACAGCAAGTGACAAAAATCCCGCCACGGCCGGAACTCGAACCCTAGGACCTCCCGGTCAGAGGCGCTGCAGTGACATCAATCAATGCCCTGAGCCACCTAAACCGGTACATTACGTACTTTGTGTACGAATTCACGGAATCTTATAAGTATAGACTTTCTTGAGATCATTCTCAACATACGAGACAGAAACAGTGTTCATTCATATCGTTCCAGTGTTTTGTTTACTTTGCGGTTACATTATATGGACTTCTTCGAAGTACTCGCACGGCAAAGTTGATTTCACCTTACGTGATACACAAAGTAATACTTTTTAAGCAATAAGAAATGGTGGTAATTTTCCCTGCAAGAGTGCTAAAATATTTAATTCAAAAATTTTAGCCACGCATGCAAAAATATTAAATCGTACACATTTTTCATACTCAGCTTGCAAAATCTTTGCCTCTTTTTAAAGTGGAAGACCCACTAACCAAGTGAATTTTTCACAATGCCGGACGATCGTGATACTGATTGTTCAGTATGCCAATTAACTCATTCGATTTTCGGATCGAAATTTTTAAGATTATTTTATGTTATGAATTTGCTATTTCGTCTCATTGCCTTCTAATTTATATTCGCAGAAAAGAAAACATTTTCATCTCCACACAAGTTTTATATCAATTTTTTCAAGTGGGCTCACAAAAATTAATATTGCGTATACGTTTCATTCCTTAAGCATGTAAATGCAATGCAAACAATGCCAGTGTTACAAAAAAGATAAGAAATTAATTTGAGAATTAAATTAGTTCAAAAAATTTTTAAAATACAAAGGTCAGTGAATTAAAAAAATACATTTGTTACTCACAGCCAGTAACAAAGTCACAATTTTGAATTATTTCCGGCAGCGGAATGTATTTGCGAGGGTAACTGAGTCCAAAGTGGTGGCAGGGTGGTGACAATTATGTAATTGAATTGTAAACTTATTTTCAAATCCCATCAATTATGGAACTTGAAATTAACTTTTAATGATCCTAAATTTTAACTGAAATATTTAAGTAAAAATAGAACGCAGAACGTGTCCTCTTGTTAAAAGTACTGCTTAGGCTTTCCCATGAAAAATGTTAGAGAAAACATTAAAAAACACCAATCACAGCTGCTGTCCTCTACAGTTTTTATAAGCTGTGCCCCCCTTTCTACTCTGATTTAGATCATCGAAAAGCATATATTGTCTGAACTCTTAAGTCCTTCTCTTTCTTATCCTTTTTAATTATTTTTTCTTCAAATCCTTTGAAGTCACTGGTATGTTTGAGAAACATCTATTTCAAACGTTTCCTCGGACGATTCCAAGTCCTTTGGCGTTTATTTTCGTTCCTTAAGCCATGCTAGGGACTCTGCTATTATGTTAGAGGAAAATAGAGGTCTTTTGTCTTTGAAATATATAATTTCTGAATTTCTAGATCACTTCTGCAGCTATCACACACAACCAATCAAATGAGGTTTCTAAAAAAAAGAATTAACGGGGAGTAAATTGCAATTTCACTTCATAAAATAATAGTAAGGATTTGTTGAAGAAACTTTTTTAAATCTGGCATCCTTAAATGCAACCTGCAACAAACAACCCGCTTAACAAAGGGTTTCCATACAAATAGATCGTTCTCGTCTTGAAAATAGTGCGTCCTAGCAACTCGAAGACCGCATTCCGATGCTAAAGACTTTAAGAAATGTTGACCAGCTGAGTTTAGCTCAGAGCTCAGCCACAGTCTCTGCAGTGACTCTGATCGGAAGGTAATAGGTTCAAGACCCGACCATGGCGGAAGTTTCGACACTAGCAATAAATTATGTAAAGTTCAGCCGCTGTCTCAATATCTCCCTGCTTATGACACACCTCACGTTATGAGCCAACATTCCAGGGAAGAGTCCCCTGTCATTAAATATTTGCTCTTTGCGTATTGCGTTAAGGAATAGCAATTTTTTATATTCTTGGTTTGTAAATAATTTGTACTGTATATGTACCGTATATAAGTATTCGTGAAGACTGTTTTTGTTAAAATATTTATTGCAGATATACACGAGAGTATCTTATTTGTTATTGTTGTAATAGTTTACCAGAGTGCGTGCTACTTTGTTGAAAGCCATTTCGTTTCGTTTTGTTCATCAGTATTTTTGCTTCTGCATCCAATAGTATCCCGTATTTTTCTATATTACATTTTTTTGTGGTTCGACACTTTTCACTCCGTGTTAAAGCTGGTCAGATACGTGTTGCGTGTGAAAAGTTGCGTTCTATGACCAATTAACATACGATAAACGTCGTCCGCTAAATCCGACGAATTACTAGATTCCGCTATTACTTAATAGTTGATGTCCGGTTAGCGCCTACGCAGAGGCTCAAAAGAGGTCTACACATAGGCTCTCCACGCTGTGTAAAGACTCTCTAAAACCGAAAGCGAGAATATTCTCACACGGAGTTTCGGTGGCTCAGAGCATCAATTGATCTTTCCACAGTGCCTCTGACCGGGAGGTCCTACGTTCGAGTCCCGACGGTGGCGGAATTTTCCGCACTGGCTACATAAATAAGTCGAATTTAGCCGCTGATTAGAGAAGTATTCTAGCGGTCGGCTGCTCTGATCGCGAGTTGTCCATGGTTTCTCCGATCAACACCAGGCGAATGTCGGAGAAGTACCCTAACAAACGGCTGACGGACCGCGAGGGATCTTTCCTTCCTCTTCCATATCCTATCCTCACCCCTTACACTCTCTCTAACATATACTACACTTCCACACACAGACCAGTCAGGAACATAGAACCTGTCCCGGATGGGACGGTGCCCCTCAGATGGGAGACACCTGGTTGGGGAAATACCCCGCAAATCAATGTAGGTCGGCGCCGGATTTCGCCATCCAGCGGAGAACTATAACTGCCTCCTACCGCAAAGAAATATCCACTCTACTTATGAGATTTATGACATTAACAATCGACGCACCCGGAATCACCAATCAATCAATCAACCAATCAATCGCACGGATGCTAATTTCGCTTTATTTCAGGAGGACATTCGGCGATATAACGGTCAGCGTACCGGACTGTTGTACCCGAGTTTGCGGGTTCAAACCCGATCGAATCCGTCGATTTTTTAGAGCGAAAAAATCCTTCATACGCTTTCCTTCGGATGGGAGTTAAAGCCGGCTGTTCCATGTAGTAGATTTACTGCATGTAAAAGATCCTCAAGCCTAAAAGAAGCCTCTGAGCAAAATTGAGATCCGCCTGTTTCGTCGCCCAAGATAATACCTCCTTTCTCCGCTAGGTGGTGAAAGGAGCGTAGCGAAATTTGCGTGGTTAGACGGAAGAGCGGGCCTGATGGCCCGAGTCTCGCTACGTAAAATAAGGCACTAACTAACATTTTTGCCAACTTGTTTCCTCCCCTTACTTCCACACACTTACTCTTACATGCACTACACTTCCACACACAGACCAGTCAGGAACTTGGAACTTGACCCGGATGGGACGGTGCCCCTCAGATGGGAGATACCTGGTTGAGGAAATACCCCGCAAACAAATGTGTAGATCGGCGCCGGATGTCGCCATCCAGCGGAGGACTATAACCGCCACCTACCGCAATGAAATATCCACTCTACTTATGAGACTTATGACATTAACAATCGACGCACCCGGAATCACCAATCAACCAATCAATCGCACGGATGCTAATTTCGCTTTATTTCAGGAGGACATTCGGTGATACAACGGTCAGCGTACCGGACTGTTGTACCCGAGTTTGCGGGTTCAAACCCGATCGAATCCGTGTATTTTTAATGGCGAAAAAATCCTTCATACGCCTTCCTTCGGAGGGGAAGTAAAGCCGACTGTCCCATGTAGTAGATTTACTGCATGTAAAAGATCCTCAAGTCTAAAAGAAGCCTCTGAGCAAAATTGAGATCCGCCTGTTTTGTCGCCCTCCTCTCTCCGCTAGGTGGTGAAAGGAGCGTAGCGAAATTTGCGTGGTTAGACGGAAGAGCGGGCCTGATGGCCCGAGTCTCGCCACGTAAAATAAGGCACTAACTAACTAACATTTTTGCCAACTTGTTTCCTCCATCCGGACCACAGTCTGGTGCGCCACACTCCGGAGTCGGGCGGGCGGCAGCGAACGAACGAACGTATTAGTGATGCTTTTGGAGTACGGGACGAGCAGCGTTAGTTGCTGAGCGATGATTGGTTGGAATTAGGAGATGAAAAAGCCGCGTTTCATTCCCTAAAGTACTCAATTCTGCGGATTGAATGAGAAACTAACGCGTCTGTTCGTGCATTTATGCGACGCGTAACGCACGTTCACGGTTTGTTGTGAGATGGTTCGCACATGCGTGTGTGGTAAAAATAAAATTATGAATAATTTTTGAATATTAATGATTTCACTCATGAAGAATAATAAGATAAATTAAATGTATTTCGGTCGTGTTTACATTTGCAAGCAATTTTTCTGGCATTTTAGTTGTTTTGATATTTTGGCCTGAAACCCCTTATAAATATGAAATTTCTAACACAAATGATGTAATATCGTTCGTATATTGTATTGAAACCTACTCGAAATCTAATCGAACTGTTCGTATAATAATCAAATATTCCAATACATGACTCAAAGCATTATATGAAAATGCATAACAGAACGTACCGTCGCGGTTTCTTGCGATATGCTTCGTATTGCACAATGCTGTTAAAAGGCATCAGGGTGTTAATAATTTCACGAATAATGTAGAAAATGAAAACAAATAAATGTTATTCGTGTTCGCGTTTGCCCGAGATCTTCGAATTGAACGTAATTGGTGTACTCGTGCTCTGTAACTGTAACTATCTAATGGTAATATTAATAACATCATTGACTTCTGAATAGGAATCACGACATAATTTCAAATGTTAAATGATCAGGTTAAGTACTGACGTGTTTATTTTGGAAAATATTTTCCATAATTCATTCTGACGGATTTGAATTCGATAGAGAAACCTAAACATATTGATTGGGAAATTTCAACATATTCAACACACTGCATATTGAGAAAATACAGATATACTTTCACATGTTAAATTATCAATATACTTATACGAATCTAACATATTTATTTTGGAAAAGATATTCAAAAGTGCTATCTAGTGGATTTAAACTTTATCGGTTGAGAAAGATAAATAATATTGCTTTGTAAATTTCAATACGTTTAACCGATTGTATATACAGAAATTTAGCAAATTTGGAAAATAGAAGAATGCCGAAGTTATTTGGACATTCATTCAGTCTCAAGAGGCCAAGAACATAATTAGCAAAGATTAGCTCAAGAAACATTTTTTTTTTAAATTCTGCACCTAAGTAATTATCTAATACTTGATATTATGGTAATGGGATGGAATGTCGATACTTCTTTATAACTCCCTAATTTTAGTTTCTTTTTAAATAGAAATAAAATTTAGTGTGTGTTGCCAATGCCGCTATTTTAGGAAACGAGTTTACAACAGGATAAAACTATCTGACTTCACCTATTCTCATAGGTTTAGAATCAAAAGTGTGGTGTAGTCCGAAAAAAATCAGATAAAATCAATATTAATTTACCATACATGTGATTCACTCAGTATCGATACTACACCATTACTAAATTTTAGGAAATGATATATTTAAAACGTTCTCTACTAACCTGACATCCAAACTTTAAGAAGTATCGTTGAAATACATTGAATGAGGCTATATGACTGGTCCTTTCTAACAATATTTTTGTTACTTTTTTGTGCATTAATTAGCACGAATTTTACTTTTCAAATTTATGAAAACTGACAACGATTTAAATATTTCCATAACGGCGTCTGTTAGGGCAAAATGCTAATTCAAATTAAAATAATATAATAATGATTTTTATACAAGAAAAATACACACTGATCCATCAAGTGTACGAAGTCATCCAGGAGGTGCGTGCGCGTGTTTTCATGGTTTTCTATACATCCTATAAAGTTCTCGAATATTGATAAACCATTGAAGGTTTACATTCTCTCACAAAACAGTGAAGAATGTACCTAGCTACAGGAGAATACTCTTGCAACTGCAAATGGTGTTTACAATCATGCCAACTAAAAGTAATACATTATTTTTCAAATAGTTTGAAAGTTTTTTCCCAGAGTAATATATGTATTTATTCTATTCTATAGATACTTTTGCAGGAATTATGTAAAAAACAAACGAAAAGAATGAAGAAAAGAAAAAAATGAAGGAAATTGTAAATGATTACGTGAGGAAACAAACGAATGAACGATTGAGAAAATGATAGAATGATGAAACTTATGATTGAATAAGTTTATGGTTGAAATAATTAAAAAATCATTTAATTGTTGAAAACTTAGTATTCAAGCCGAGGAGATCCTGACGCTTGTAGCTCCTCGCACATACGTCACATGCAGAACTCAATTTCAATTTTTATAGGATTTCCTCCTAAATGATTATTTAAAATTCATTGTATTCGTAAATACGATTTTCGGTATTGATCATAATTTTATGCACATTAATTACCTTATCTCCGATTGATAATATCTTTCACTATTGTCGCAAGTCAATTAGAATGAAATTATCAATTCTCAAAGAAATGTCTCTTCAATCTCAAGCTTTTGTGCTTCAGCTACATGCGTAGATTGGTCTGTATTACAACAGCGATCTTGAGACACTATTTCATATGGGGAAAGAAGAGCGAAGCAAAACCGTTCTCTAAACATCATTGGATATTCTGCTCATCACCATGTTTCATCGTCCCTTATTCAAACAAAACTTGCACTATCTATATTTTCTACACCTCACTCACTCAGGGATGCAAAAATCCAGGAGACGTACCCCTCGGAGAAAGCACCAAAAGGTGCATTGCATTTACAACAAAGTAGTTTCAGTTCCTCTGCGCATGTAGCTGCAAACTGAAGTTTTTGGTTTTGAGTTTACCATCGAAGACGAATGTTTGACATCGACAAGGCAGTCATGAATGATATTTCTGGCATGGCGGCCCTCAACGCTCGTTCTTAAGTTTTCCTTTCAGGCAGATGCTAAGGAAGTATTTTAAAAATCAGGCCACGGATAGTGCTTTACCCCACCTTCCAACCCTGTCTCTACCAGTAGCAAATCCTGAACAATATTTTAAATTAGTAAGTTAGTTAATGCCTTATTTTACATGGCGAGACTCGGGCCATCAGGCCCGCTCTTCCGTCTAACCACGCAAATTTCGCTACGCTCCTTTCGCCACCTAGCGGATATAGGAGGTATTATCTTGGGCGACGAAACAGGCGGTACTCAATTTTGCTCAGAGGCTTCATTTAGGCTTGAGGATCTTTTACATGGAGTAAATCTACTACATGGTACAGCCGGCTTTACTTCTCCTCCGAAGGAAGGCGTACGAAGGATTTTTTCGCCTTAAAATTCCACGGCTTTGATTGGGTTTGAACCCGAAACTCGAGTACAACAGTCCGATACGCTAACCGTTATACCACCGAATCCGCGAAGTATGCCGCACTTTATAGAAGCTACTTCTACCGATGTCTTTAATTTAGAGATTTTTTGAAATCCCAAACCTATTCAATTCCGTCCATAATAATTGATCTGTAAGACAATTACACTAACCACTAATTTCTGGATCATCAAACACACTCCATTTTCACAAAGCTGGAGAGAAGCGTATCTTACGAAGGACCAGAGAAGCCATATTTTGCGGTGCCTACCGATCGTCCAGACGCGCATCCTCCCGTCTCCCCGCCTTTGGAACATGAGGATCCCTAGGTTACCGCAGCTGGCATGCGGTGCCTTACCCTGTGCTAGCGAATTCTCGGGACAGCATTAAGAACCGTTTGAAACTTCTCACTCTATCGCACTGCATAGCGCTTACATATGGGGAAGACTAACTGGCTCTCGATAGCAGAACAGTTATTTATTCGCATCTGTTTTAAAGTTTTCAAAATCTCAATAAATTTTTAGAGGATTACGAAACTTACGAAATATTTCTTATTCACTTCGAATTGCTAGGTTTACCGGTGATATACGCGGTGTATCGGAGAATTCGCCTGTGGTCTCCACCCTCATCCATAGAGGTGGGAGTTGGAAGATTGGCTATTATCGTATGGTCCTTCACCCACGATACCCCCAAAAGACCGGCAGTACCTATAGCAACTATGTGATAGAAGAACAGAGTCCTCCGTGGTATGAAACTCGGCCATCGGAGGGAGATAAGATAATGAGAAAGATACGATAGAGAGAAGAGAGAAAGGTGGGAGTAATAAATGAGTAAATGGAAACAGTGGGAGACATAAGAAAAAAGCAAAAACAGCAAATAGAGAATCCGAAATAAGGAGAGGACAATAAAAAGGAGATAAAAGAAATAGATAAAGAATGAGAAATATTACGAGAAATGGACTGACGAGAGAGCATTTGTTAAGAAAATAAACTGAAAGAACAGGTAGACAAGGAGGTACATAGAGAGAAGGTAAAAACAAAAGAAAAGGGAAGAGTCAGAAGGCGAAAGAAATGAGATTGTTGAGTGATTGATGATTCCGGGCGCGCCAACTGCTAAGCTCAATAGTTCCGTAAGTGTAGTGCTTGTTTTCCCTCGACGTGTGAGGGTGATCTTCCCTCGCTCCATGGTGAGATCCGGCATCGACCTACCGTCGGTTAAGGAGGTTTCCCTCAATCAGATATCTCCCACCAGCGGGGATTACCCCAGCCGGGACAAGCTCTGAGCCTCCGACCGCTCTCCTGGCATGTATTTTAGTTTAGTTCATGGAAGTATGTGTGCATAAATAAAGGGTGAGGATAGGACAAGGAAGAGGAAAGAAAGATCGCGCGCGGTTCGTGGCATGTTTGATAGGGTACTGCTCTGGCATTCACCTGGTGTTGATGGGAGAAACCACGGAAAACTACCGATAAGAGCAGCCGGCCGCTAGAATTCTCCTCCAGACAGCAGCTGAATTCGACCTGGCTGATAAGCTAGTGTCGAAAATCCTGCAACAATCGGTACTCGAACCTAGAACCTCCCAGTCCGAGGCACTGCAGGGGCATCGGCTGATGACCTGAGCCACCCTTCCCGGTCGCGAAAGAAATAAGAAAGAATGAATACTCCAACCCCCTTTATTTGAAACCGCTGCCCCCAACACACAGTGCCGCACAGCCAAGCCCAATACGCACTGCGGCGCTCTCCCCACCCCCACTTCCACCCCCACCCCGCCTCCACGTCCTCCCCCACCACCACCGCCGCGCGCGCGGATCGCGCGAGCTGCGACGAATCGGACTTATTGCTGTCGCCGGTCTCCGCGCGTGAAATATTTCTACTGCCCTCGCCGCCGCCGCCGCCGCCCGCTGCGTCGATGGAGCAGATTATCACGCATCAGGCGACGCACGCGTCAATCGCCTAGCACGCCGGTGCGTCACGCCCCACGCCAGCGCTCACGCACTCGACCTTGCGGAACGCCTCCGGGATGGTGATCGACATATTTTAATTTTTCGTAATACTGTCATGTTATATCGACTTCACCCAAAGAAACGGAAACCTACTTCTAACGGACGGCGGCCGTTATGGATTTTATCTGCCTGCCGTCCGTTAACAGCAACCGAAATAAAAGATGAGGCACGAGTGCTTCGGTTCCCACTGATTGATTCGTGTTTCTGAAGCGCCTGAATTACTACGGTAATTTCCAGCGTAAGTGTAGTTAATGTTATCCTCGAACGGTGACGGTCTTGCCCTGCTGGATAGAGAGATCCGGCGGTATCCAACCGTTGGCTAACAGGGTTCCCCAACCAGGTATCTCCTGATGAAGCAGATTATCACGCATCAGGTGACGCACAGTTAAATCGCCGAGCACGCCAACGCTCATGCAATCACCAGGCGACGGCGATACTCGACCTTGCGGAAGGCCTCCGGGATGGTGATCGACATATTAATTTTTCGTCATACTGTAAGGTTATATCGACTTCACCCAGAGAAACGGAAACCCACTGCTAACGGACGGCGGCCGTTAAGGATTTTATCTGCCCGCCGTCCGTTAACAACAACCGAAACGAAATATGAGTACTCCTGTTTCAATTGATTGATTCGTTTTTTCCGGCGTGTCAACTGCTAAAGTCATTTGTCTCGTAAGTTTAGTGCATGTTTTCCTCGAGAAGTGACGGTGGTCTTCCCCCGCTGAATGGTGAGATCCGGCGCCGACTTACTGTCGGCTAACGGGGTCCCCCAACCTGATATCTCCCGATGGAGCAGATAAACACGCATCAGGTGACGCACATTTCAATTGCCTCTGGGATGGCCTCTGCAGAAGGCCTCTGCGGAAGGCCTCTGGGATGCCAATCGACATATTAATTTTTTGTAAAACTGTAATGTTATATCGACTTTACCGGACAAAATATACAAACAAAAACCTACTTCTAACGGTCGGCGGCCGTAAGAATTTTATTTGTCCGTCGTCCGTTAACAACCGAAACAGAAGATGACTTATGAGTTCGACTGTTTCAATTCATTGATTGATTCGTGTTTCCGGGCGCGTCAACTGCTAGTCACTAGCACCGTAAGTATAGTAATCACGAGAGGTGGCTGTGATCTCCCCGAGCTCGATGGAAACATCCGGCGCCGACCTAAACGTCAGCTTTCGGGGTTTTCCCCAACCAGCTAAATCCCACCAGCGGAGGGACAGGCCCAGCCTGGGCAATTGAAATGATTAAAGGCGTTGTCATTGTCAACAATAGTGTTGACAATGACAACGCCTTTAATCCCGGCGTTGTCATTGTCAACACTATTGTTGACAATGACAACGCCTTCAATCATTTCAATTATGTAAATGTCAACTATAACTCACCACTAAACCAGCCTGGGCAAACTCTAAGCTCTCGACTGATCTCCCGACATACGTGGTAGAGTAGTGCATGAAAGTGTAAGTGTGTGTAAGTAAGGGTTAGGATAGGACAAGGAAGAGGAAGGAAAGATCACGCGCTGTGCGTGTTCCGTTTGTTAGGGTACTGCTCTGCCATTCGCCTGATGTTGATCGGAGAAACCACGGAAACCTACCGATCAGAGCAGCCGGCCGAACTCGACTCAGCTATTTACCTAATGTCGAAACCCTGTCACCTTCAGGTCTCGTGTCGGTAAATCACTTAAGTCTGTGTGTGTAAGAGAGAGAGAGAGAGAGAGAGAGAGAGAGAGAGAGAGAGACAGACAGACAGACAGACAGACAGACGGAGACAGACAGAGACACAGACAGACAGACAGACAGACAGACAGAGAGAGAGAGAGAAGAGGTAAAGATAGAACACGGAAGGGGAAAGAAAAATCGTGCGGGTTCCGTGGCCCGTTTGTTGGGGCGCTGCCCCGTCATTCCTCTCAATTGAGGTATTACGCTCAAGCTACGTGAACCATCGTGTTACGTTCAAATGTATCAAAAAGGTAGATTTTCCTCGCTAATTTCGTTTATTCCTTTTGGGACGTGGGTTAAAATTATAAAAAGTAGTTAAAATTTTGAAAAGATTAAAGAAATATTTTTCTTGTATCGTTCTCTGACAGCAACCAATGAAATTCATACTTTCTTTTTCTATTCCCCTCTAAAGTATGTGTATGTACTTTGGCGCAATACCTTCTGACGAAGCATCGGCCTACCAGTTACGTCCCGGCCTTGTGGCGATGGGTTTGTGGACATGAATTTAGCATGTAGGAATCCCTACGCCATGTTTTTGTCTCTTCAAGCTGAGAAGTGAGTTTTCTCGTCGTTACACAATAATACAAACTGGGAGATTGCAAGTAAAGCGCACACTATAATCTTGCCCGATCGAGAACCGAACCCGAGGTCGCATCATGGACAGCGAGCACGCTGACGAATGAGCTATCCGCAAAGGCACTCTAAGTATCGTATTTGCTGTTACTGTGTAATAGCAGAAATTGAACGACTTTGTAATTCATACGATGGTGGCAATAATGTCAGCATCAGTGGTCGACACGTGGCCCCTTTCTTGCATGCCTACTTCCTTGGAGAATCAGGTTCTTCATCGTCCTCCACATCACACCATCAACTGGAAGCAACTTCAATTCTATGGAAGCTTCTGTTTGAGCTCATTCAAATGCCGTCTCTTCTATTTTAACATCTCTGATCCACAGTGAAAATACACAAAGAAATCACAAACAATGGCGAGGACAACCACAGCGGCAGCAACATGTATTACACATTATTCACACAAATGAGAGTCATACCAGTTGCACAGGTTATCGTACACTTCTTTATAAACCATTGGGGGGTGGGATTTATTCTCAGTGCTTTGCCCGACTTTGAATAAAACAAGTTTGCGAGAAGTATTCCATGTTTATTTCAATTTCTTCTGAATCTCATTATACACCAACTGCTGCGTTTATTCAGTACCACACCAATCGTGTTATCGTTTTACCCGTTGTGGTGAAAACATCGGAAATTAAGGACAAATATTCACGATTATCAATTCTAGTTTCTTGATCTTCCTTAAACTGTTTAGGAATTGGATTATTGCTGGTTTCTACCCCTGAATAATCATTGGGCAGAATTCAAATAGTGCACATTCATTGTATTATTACTGACTGCAAAACAATTTTCTTCATTACAGACCATGCTAACTAATGTTTTTTGTATCTGTTAAACACTTTTACCCAAGCCATACGTTTAAAACATGTCTCATTTTTCTCCTAACTAATGTATTCATTTCATAGTTTAAATAATTATTATTGTGCAGACTAAAATGGATTGTCAAGTATTTGTGTAGCACAGTTACATGGTTTGGGTTCTTCAATAATATGAAAATTAATAACTGTAAAATTTCCTTTGATACTTTCTTAAATATATTTTTACTGAGATGCGTACCGTGTTCTCTTTTTAATCAATAATTTCAGCAATGAACTTGCCTGACAAAGTATGGAGTCGAACATGAAGTATAGCGTGACCAATCCAAAAGACAGGAAATTAAGATTTCGTTTGAAATTTCCCTTCAGTTTTTTTCTCTATGCCACCTCAGTTTGAAATTAATAATTCCATGTTTTCTAAGTTTATCACGTTAAAGGTTCCGTGGATTATCGCTTTTAATTTTTTTCCTCTAAAAGCTGTACGAGTATATTATTATAAACTGTGTCGCCGCTACAACCATCGCCGCTACAACCATCGTCGCTGCAACCATCGTCGCTACAATCATCGTCCCTACAATCATCGTCCCTACAATCATCGTCGCTACAAACCATCGTCCCTACAACCATCGTCCCTACAATCATCGTCGCTACAATCAACACACTGGTTCGCAGCCCGGCACAGTGGCCGCCACCGCCACCGCCTGTGTGTTTCCTGCGTCCCTTAATCCTTCACCGCTATCGTCGCCCCGCCCTCATCACCGCCGTCGCCCGCCGGGGGGGGGGGGCGCCCCCAGAGGGTGCGAAGGCGCGGCGCCGCCCTCGCGTCCACCCTTCCTCCGCACAGTGGCCGCCTCTTCCAAGGCACCGGGGCGGAACGCCGTCACCCCCGCACCCACACCAAACAGAAGCATACTGCGCAGCGCCGGCGGAGCAGACACAAACACTCTACGCTCAGCATCGAGATACCAATGGACAGGAGTCAGTCTGACGGTTATCCGAGAATACGTTGCATTTAAAACTATGATCATCCGAAGATCATTTCTTAAAAAAACGTTTCCTTTGGAATGATTTCATATGTACACTGTAAATAAACCAATTGAATCGTTTATTTCAGAAACCCGTCAAACGCCAAATTTGTCATGTGAAGAAAATTGAGAAAAGTTATTCCAGTTTTTCCGATTTCAAAATATATTTTAATATTAAAGCAGTTAATAAATGAATATTCTTCATGTAAATATGGAATAAGCAATGCGTCTATCCCCAAGGAACAATATTCCACCACTAAAGCGCATTTTAAATTTTGGTTTTTGACGGGTTTCTGAAATAAACGGTTCAATTTAAGTACACAATGTAAACGGATAAGCACGTTTTCGCAATCAAGAAGAGGCAACTAAATTTGATTGTGGTAATGGAATAGTGTGGCAATCATGATTAACAAGCAAATCCAATGATTATAGAAGTCGGAGAAATCCCAATAAACTTAAAATCGGTAACGAATCTACCGGCGCACTGGCTGACTCGCTAATTAAACAAAATGCATAAATTGCATAAATACATAAATTTATGCATTTCTGTGGTGATGTGATGTTTCTTTAAATTGATTACGTTGCTACGGTTAACCAAGATTCGGATAATCGCGAGGAGGTACCAACTTTATTTGTTACCATAGATGATATCTATGTTCAAAGGATGATCTTAAGCGCTTTCCGTAGCATTCAAAGGAAATATTTTCATCACGATAGCACGCAGAAAACAAAATGACCGCGTAAAACGTTCCTTCTCATTCATCTAGTTTCGGTACCGAGAAAGTAGCGTGTGGAAATAAACGTCACTGTTTCATCTATTTTCTGAACAGAAAAATGATGAAAAAATGAGCTTGTAAAACTCTTTAGTTGTTGACGATGATGGTCCGCGCCAAGCGGTGTGCCAGCCACTGTATCTGCCCGTCTCCCCCGCCGGGTGCCCCCCCCCCCCACCCTGCTCTCGCCAACAGCACCGGGCGCCGTCTTTTCGGAATACGCCAGCGCCAGCCAGTGTTTTGCCATCGGGGAGGGAGAGGGGGAGGGCGCATAAATTGCAGCCGGTGCAAGGGGAGCGCTGCATAATCCGCGCCAGGCAGAGGGGGCGGCGCACGCGGTGGCCAACAGGGTGGTGGGGGAAGTGGTGGGTGTTGGGGTGGGGGGAGGTGGGAAGATTATGGGTGGGAGGGGAATAGGAAGAGTTGGGTGGAGAGAGTGGTGGTGGGAGATGGAGTGAATGGGTAGGTGGTGTGAGTGGGGGTGGAGGGGTAAGTGAAGGGAGGTGAGGTGGACAGGGAGGTTCTCCGAGTTGGATCGGAGGGAGAGGTGGTGGGAGTTTTGTTGGGGAGAAGTGGTGGGAGTTGGGGCGGAGACGTAGGTGGGGGAGTTGAGGTGGAGAGGGACGTGGGGGAACTTGAGGTGGGAGGAGTTTGGGTGCAGGGGAAGGTGGGGGAGTTTGGATGGTGGGGAAGGTGCAAGGAGTTGGGGTGGAGGAAGAGTGGGTGGTGGTTGAAGGGCAGGGCATTAGAGACACGGTTAGGTGGTGACACGGATCGATGATGGGTCTGAAGGATGGAAGAATAGACGAATAAAGGGTTGGAGCGACGGAGCGATGAAAGGACGAGAGACGTATAGACGATAGGATGGGAAGACATAGAGAAGGAAAAATAGATGTAGTATGTACGGGAAAAAAGATAGATGAGGGAGTCAATAGTCTCACTTCGGCAGCCAAAACATTCTCCATTTGGAGATTTGTTTCTTCGCAACTTTTAAAACCTTTGCAGCTACAACCATGCCCTTTAGCGACGATGGCGGCCTCTATTTTTTCCAATCAGTTTCCTTAACACGTAAAAAATATTATTGACAATGTAGCTCAGAGCACACATACGCAAATGCCAGAGGGAGGAGGGGTGTTGGAGTGGAGGGGGAGGTTGGATGTGGGTGGTGAAGAAGTAAAAGAAGAGTAGTACATGCGGATAGGGAATTATCTTATGGAGTTTGAAGGACGAGGGAAGAGTCAGGCATACATAAGAAGGAAACTCTGGCGATGGCCAGAAGCAGATGATTTTCGGTTGTATCATCTACTAGTGATTCGATTGCATTAGGAATGACTTAGTTGGTATAAAGAAACAAACATTTCAATCATGATCACGGGTGACAGTGATAGAAATGGCAACCAGTGCGTATTTTTGTAGAGGTGGAGGAGGTACAAGAAGATTGATTGGTAGATTTATTGATTGATTTTCCGACCACGTCAACTGTTATGGGTGCAAAGGTCCCGTTAGTGTAGTGAATGTTTTATCCCGGGAGTTGGCGGTGTTCCTCCCCGCTGGGTGGGGAGATCCGCGCCTACCTTCACGTCAAGATGATCTTGGCTGTCCGGGTGACGCCGCGTTGAGGGCCGAGGTGGTCTGCGCTCGGGTATATATTTGGGTGGGAACCAAGTACGATTGGCTGAAACAATCGTAGCTGGAGGGCTGTCCGTCAACCGCCTCCCACGCAGACCACCCCGGCGCAGACCAGTCCCGAAGAAGATCGCGAAAAAGATGATCGAAACGTCGGCAATTCTGACCTCAACGCGGCGTCCCGGACAGCCAAGATCTTCCTGATTCTGGCCATGGAAACCTACGACTTCATTTAACCTTTACGTCGGCTTACGAGAGATCCCTTTCTAAGTATCTCCTCCACCGGGGCATCGCCCCAGCTGCTACTACCTCCCAACACGTGTGGTAGTGTAGTGCTTGTGAGTTTGTGTGCTGTTTTAAGGGGTAAGGAAAAACAAAGGGAAAAGGGGGATAGATCGGGGTACTTCTACGGCATTCGCCGTGTACTGCTCCGAGTACTGATACCGTACCGATCAGAGCACCCTACGACCTCCCGGTCAGAGCATCTTCAGAGTCAGCGGTTCTGAGCTAAATTCAGAGGGTAGTAAAGGTAGAGGTGTAGACAGAGACAGTGGTATAGAGGGAGAAAGTGGTTAGATAGAGGCAGTGGAGTAGATATAGTGGCATAGAAATAGTGGTGTAGATATAAATAGAGGTGTAGGTAGAGATAGTAGTATAGATAGAGATAGTGGTATGGAGAGATAAAGGGGTTAGGTAGATGAAATGGTTAGAGATAGAGATGTAGATAGAGATAGAGGCATGGATAGAGATAGTGGTTAGATGTATATAAAGATAGTGGCATAGATAGAGATAGTGGTGTAGATAGAGATAGTGGCGTAGATAGAGATAGTGGCGTAGATAGAGATAGTGGCGTAGAAAGAGATAGGGGCGTAGAAAGAGATAGTGGCGTAGATAGAGATAGTGGCGTAGATAGAGATAGTGGCGTAGATAGAGATAGTGGCGTAAGTAGAGGTAGAGACGGGGATGGGGTGGGAGTGGGGGCGGCGGGAACGGGGAAGGGGGCGACGGCGGTGGCCGTGGCGGCGATGGCCGTGGCGGCGCGGCGGTGGCGTTAGCGTGGCTGTAGTGGTGGCGGCGGCGGTGGCCCTGTCGGCGGCAGTGGTGGCAGCGAAGGCGCCAACGGCGGCGGGGCCATAGCCGTCGTCATCGCGAGGGGGAGGGGGCGGGGCGGCAGACACGTCATTGCGTGACGTCACCCGCAAGGGCGCCCCCTCGCGGTGGCGGCGGCGGCTGCTGCGGCGCTCCAGAGGGCGGCTGAGCGCCCCCGCGAGCCCCGAGGAGGGGGAGTGGAGGGGGTAAGCCGGCCTCTGAAGCGGAGCCGCAAGCGAGATTTTGTGACCGTAGGCCTCCAGCACCTCCGGGGACGACGTCAGCGAATGAACATTCGACGTAATATTTGACGATAACAGGGCTCTAATTTGCATTCGTGACATAACAACTGTAACAATTTTAAAAGGAAGAGATCGCAATGTGTGAATCCTCATACTTAATATTATTAGTATTGAAATTTTCTTGTCACTGGAATTAAATATTATGTTTATCTTCTTCATTTTTTAAGAATTTAGTATTCAATGATACGATAATATCGGGTACATTTATGCTAGGAAGTATGCCAAAAACCCCGTTTGTGTAGGAACACTATCAGTACGGCAATGTGGAGCCGGAGCTGACTACATAATCGAATGGACATGTTGAATTTCATCTCAGCAGGCGATATAAAAATAATGGTAATATCAAGGATTTTCGTTTCATTTTCGTATTTAATTATGTACTCCAATGTATTCCTAGGACAGTGTATTCCTAGTACAGTTGACATGAGTTAAGTAGGTTAGATTTTTACGTCAGCACAACAGTTGTGGTGGTAGTTAGTAGCGACAAGAGTACACTAAATACGTGCATGTAAATACTTTTCCGTGTCGTTCAAAGCTACCTAGGTTTTTTGAAACAACGGGAAAAAATCCTGGAAAGAGTAGCTAAGAACCTTGGAAGATAATACTAGGCAGATGTTGAAGTGGTTAGGAAGTATTCTACATGTGAAAGACATGACTTAAGAAGTCTGCTGGTCTTTTCAATAGGAAATTCTCTAGTAACCCAAGAGTAATATAGTTTACTCCATCCCGAATTTTGAATATAATAACGTAAGTAGATCAAAAAGATATTTTTAGGAAGAATTAAGAAACACAAACGCAAGGCACAGAGATCTTCAAGTAAACACACAGCACACACCAAACATTAAGGTCAAATTTTATTTCCTTAAATTTCCAAACATACTGATGTTTTTTACACACAAAATAAATGTAAGACGACTGATTTTAAAAATCATCTACCTAATAAAAAAGTCGAAATGATATAATGCTAAAAATGTTGAATAAAGATTGAGTGTGTTTTACAAGCTTTGATTTTAATTTTAGTCGTCTCTGAAGCAGTGATATTGGTGATATTGTGATCATCCCGTGATGTTCTTCGCTTGTGTGGTTATGTGGTTAATTCTTCGATGGTTATGATTTTAGGAAGATCATTCAAATTTTACCATTCTATTTTTATTGCCTACTACCTGAAGTGTTCACATTATTTCATTGTGATATTATACTGCTATAATTTGAAGATAAGTTCTTTTTGTTATTTTATTGGTATGGACGCACTCGACTTTACCCGTTTTAAGTGATTGCTTGCTTTAGTGCTCCACTCACTCGTTAATATGCCCTACCGAACCAGCTGCAACCACCTGAAACCGAACGGAGCCTCGCTTCTACTACAATCCCAATAAACATCTCAACTTTTCTCTCAATCTTCAAGTTGCGCAAACCCGTGCAATAAATATGGAAAAAATACGTATTATGCCTTATTTCCTAAATCCACACAAAACTTAATCTAATACATTCTCCAAGGTTTTACCTACCATCTAATCACTTAACGACACTACTAATTGGGTATTTAAACAAATATTGCACTTTGAATATCACGACTGCATCGTCATGCGTCCATCTCTTTCGAACTCTCGCCAGCTCCCTCTCTAAACAAACTAGCCTCCACAGCAACGCATTACATTACTCAATTGTTCATTCCATTACGAGTTGATATTTTCGTACCAAGTTCTATTTTCATTTCGTAACACTTACACATAGTGCTAAATCTCCCTAATACTCTCACTGTCATCGATAATATTTCAAGAGTGCACTTCCCTTTCTTTTCTCATTATTGTTTCATCCTTGCCCTAATTGGAATCTCGCTAAGAAAATACAAATTTCAAGTAACATTGAATAGTTTCGCTACAGTTTGAGTTCATATACATTTCGAGTTTGAATACTTTTTTTTATCGATTAATGTAAATACTCTTGCCAGGTAACTCCAATGCGTAACCAGCTGCAGTCATTTGTAATACAACCGAGCCTCGCTTCTACCACAATCCACACAAGCATCTCAACGACGTTATTTAAATAAAACGCCTGGTTCAAGGCGTCTTACATTGCAACATAGCAGTCGGCATTAGAGTAGCAAATGGCATTAATCTTAAATATTTTCATTGTTCCTGCAAACAGCTATAAAAGAATATACCTATTGATTTTATGACAAATCTCAACGCAATACAAAATTAATTTTGAAATAACGAAAATAATCCTAGTTTGTTATTTTTTGAATTACTGCAAATGTATCACAATTATTGACGCAATTTTAGGACTCTTGATCTTCACTTCAGTTTTCTAAAAAATACTACGTAATATTGCTAGAGTTTGATATAATACGAAATCTTTAAACAAGATTTAACATTGATCCCTCGATCAACATAAACACTCTTGCCAATGCAGTCTTAAGGTGTAACTAGCTGCAGTTACTTAAAACACAATAGTCTCGGTTCCTGAACAATCTAAAACAAGCATTTAACAACGTTATTCAAGCCTAACGCCAGGTTCAAAGCGCCGTAAAGTGCAATCCAACAAATGTGTAAAAGAATATACCTATAGGTTTCTCGGCAAATCTCAACAAAACACAAAAATAATTTCGAAACCTTCCCGAAAATAATCTTATTTGTTCTTTGATGGTTTACTATGAATATCAGTTTCTTGGCGCAATTTTAGAACTCTTGACCCTCACTTCAGTTTGTTAAAAAGTAGTACGTCCAATATAATACTATATAATATTGCTATATAATAATATAAAAATATTACATTATATTGTCAGATTTTCATATAATTCGAACTCTTTAAAAAAGATTTAACATTGTTTTCTCGATCAATGTAAACATCCAAATCTAGTCTAAGGTGAAACCAGTTACAGTCACTTGAAACACAACCTAGCCTCGCTTCCATTACAATCCAAACAGGCATCTCAACGACGGTTTTGAAGTATAACGCCTGGTTCAAAGGGTCTCTCAGAGCAAGAAAGCAGTATCTATTAACGTAGCAATCGACATTCACCTTAAATTCTCTCGTAGCTAGTGCAACAAAGCAAAAAAAGAATTATTATTGCTTTTACGGCAAATCTTAACGTAATACAAAAATAACTTTGAGACAATGATCAAAAGAATCCTAGTTCTTTGATAAGATACTGGGAATTTCACGTATATTGTTGCAATTTTAAGACCCTTACTCGAATTTCTTAAAAAGTATTACAGGTATATACTATAGAATATTCATATACAATAATACAAAAAACAATCATATAAAAATACTATATTATATTGCCAGATTTTAATATAATTGGAACTTTTTAAACACGATTTAACATTGTTTTCTCGATCAACGTAAACACTCTTGCCAATCCAGTCTTGTGGCGTAACCAGCTGCAGTCACTTGAAACACGACCGCGCCTCGCTTCCACTACAATCCAAACAAGCATCTCAACGACGTTATTCAAGTCCAACGCCTGGTTGAAAGCGAGCCGCAGAGCGTCAACGGGCTCTGTCTCCATTGAAGTCGCCACCTAATCCGCCGGCGGATGCACAAACCCGGGCACCCGGCCTGCACGCCGCCGCCTCGAGTGGCCAGCCGCACCAGGCGCTCCGCGACTTGACCTCTTTCCCGCGGCGGAGCGTGCCCTTCCAGGTGGGTTTCTCCCGCCCTTTTCTTCTCCCGCGCCGCGAAGCCGTCCGTCTCCGCGCGCTCGGAGGTCGACCCCACGTCTCGGGCCAACGGCTGTGGCGCGAATCTTGTTGCAGGTTATCGTTTTTGATTGATTGATTGTTGCAGGATATCCTTTTCGATTGACATTGTTGCAGGATATTGTTTTTGATTGACTGATTGTTGCAGGATATCGTTTTTGATTGACTGATTGTTGCAGGATATCGTTTTTGATTGACATTGTTGCAGGATATTGTTTTTTATTGACTGATTGTTGCAGGATATGGTTTTTGATTGATTGTTGCAAGACATCGTTTTTGGTTAATTGATTGATGTAGGATATCGTTTTGCTTGCTTGATTGATTATTGCAGGATATCGTTTTTGATTGATCGATTGTTTAAAGATTTCGGGTGCGTCAACTGCTAAGATTACTGGTCCCTTAAATGTAACACCTTTCTTATCGCGGGAGATAGCGATGATCTTCCCCCGCTGGATGGCGAGATACGGCGCCAACCTAGACGTCGGTTTGCGGCGTTTTTCTTCAACCAGACGTTTCACACCAGCGGGGAACCGCCCCATCCGGGAAAAGCTCCAAGCTGCCGACTGGTTTCCCAACATGTGTATTAATGTTGTGCATAAGTGTGTGTAAGTAAGGGGTGAGGATAAAATAAGGAAGAGGAAGGAAAGATCGCACGCTGTCCATAGCCCGTTTGTCTGGGTACTGTTCCGGCATTCGCCTAATTTGATCGAAGATATCGAAAACTAACGATCAGAGCAGCAGCCGCTAAAATTCTTCTGCATACGGCGGTTGAATTTGACATAGCTACTTTGATAGTGTCAAAATTTGGAATAAATTGGTATTTTTAGACAAAAATTACCCCGAGTTAATACATAATGAAAGTTTGTAATCCTAGTGTACACGGTACAGTTTTCGTGCAGATTCTCATACAGTTTCTGTACAGAAACTTCAACACCCCAAACTAGAAGTATAAAAGCCAGAAGTCGCGTATACACGATCTGTATGATTTTTACTCGAATCGACACAAACCGCCTCTAGGGAGTCTAAAGAGAAACAACTGAATTGCGCCGTTCGATTACTGTCAGTGGTGGTATTTCTGTGTGTGCGTTTTGGTTATGACCTTTATTTAGTAATTATTAACCATGAGGAGCATAGAGAATAAAAATAAAAAGGCAGGAATTGGAATAAAGGACGTTTATCACTATATATCACTTCACACAATCGCATCTTGAGGCACCTGATCACAAAATCGAAAAGGCCCATCACCGTTAGTAAACGATTCTCCCGTTAGAAGCACTCGAGTCAAACTATAGGCTTTCTGCACAGAAAATTATGAACATGCTCATGCAGAAAACGGAGTCTGGACTGCACGTTTTCTGTACGTCCAAACTGCTCGAAAACTGTTCGGTGTATACCAGAAGCTAATTCATTCTCGAAGTCTTCAGAAGTAACATCATAAGAAAGACGAAGCATTTCTTTTATATTTGTATTTATTGATGATTTTTCAATCATGCGGTCATTGCAATCATGAGGTTATAGTAAATTTAAAGAATAAAATATTATACCATGCCAGAAAATAATATATTCAGAAGAAGTTTGAAGATTTTGAATATGATTTGATTGTGTAACAAACCAAAAACGAGAACGACAAATAAAATATCACTGCACTAAATTAATATTTTAACAAAATACTCTTCCCAAATTTTTCAATACTGTAGTATAGAATATACATAGAACATCAGTCATCAACAAACCAAGGATATAAAAAATGTTCCAAAACGCAATAAACAAATAGTAAATATTTAATGGAATGTGGCCTGCTTCTTGGACCCTTGCTGTCACCAGTTGGGTTGTAAGGAGTGATGCACTGAGTATAAGAAATCAGTCGGTAAGCATAGCATGAGAAAAGGTAGAAAAAATCAAATGTTAGCATTCTTCAGTAAAAACCGAAACTATTTGATAGAATTTGTATTTTACCGGAGTTTCTGAATACCCAAAAAAATGTAGCCGACACTCACATAGCCGGTAGCCGCATAGTTTTCTTTTATTCCTGGGCGTATTGCAAATTAGTAATTCGGGGATCCGGGAGTTTGGTCTCACTACAGTGTAGTAGGTAACTTTGGGTTCTAGCGACATGACCAGCCGGTGTCGCCACCTTACAAAGAACTTAATGAGGAACATACGTTGTGTAGGGGGGGGGGGTTACCAGAAAAAGAAACACACCACGAACTTAACCTGCTCCAGAACCGTATCGAACGGAACCTGATCGCGAACCGTGCCGAACCGAACTGAATATGAGTACATGTAGAAGACCGGTGTTAGACATTCCACTTTTATAACGTAGTTAGTTCTGCTTGTCGCCGAATGACTAATTTTTTATGAATAATCTTTTTTTTGGGGGGGGTGCAAACGATAGGGATTTTTTTCGTGTGAGGGGTTATTTCAAATTTCGAGAATACATCGTTAATTCTTATTCAAGTTTTTTAAGGCCGTTAGCTTCTTTTTGCACTCAGTAGAGGCAAATTTTGTGTGAACAAATTTTATATTTCTATCAAAGTAATACTTATGAATCTCTAAGGTCGTACATTACGTCGGGATGTGAACTTAATTAGGTGTTTATGAGGGTGTCATCACCAAATTTTGCAGGCAAATTATTATAAAAAGTCTAAAAAGTATAACACTTCTCAGCTCGTTTCTAAATTCGAGATTCCTAGATTCCGGTCCTGACAGTGGGGAATTTTCACCAGCAGCAACTTTTTCTAAAAAGCTAGATCGAAGAGAATAAATCAATACGGGTGCATTACATAAGTAATTGCGACTCCTTTTACGACAGTTTCTTGTATCGGAAGGTCTTTTGTTGGAGTCTCGACGGTGACAGACGTTTTTGCACTTGTACATCGTAGAGTCACTTCTACATCGTAGAGTCACTTCTAAATCATAGAGTCACTTCTAAATCGTACAGTCACTTCTACATCGTAGAGTCACTTCTACAACGTAGAGTCACTTCTACATCGTAGAGTCACTTCTACATCGTAGAGTCACTTCTACATCGTAGAGTCACTTCTACATCGTAGAGTCACTTCTACATCGTAGAGTCACTTCTACATTGTTGAGTCACTTCTACATTGTTGAGTCACTTCTACATTGTTGAGTCACTTCTACATTGTTGAGTCACTTCTACATTGTTGAGTCACTTCTACATTGTTGAGTCACTTCTACATTGTTGAGTCACTTCTACATTGTTGAGTCACTTCTACATTGTTGAGTCAAGGCAGTTGCTAACAACTACCTAAATGATAATAAAAGTTACATGCTTTGTTTCTTTTCGTTACTTTGTACAGTCAACTCACTGCCGCCAACTGTGTCCATTATTGGCTCTAAATCGGGCTTAGGTCTTTAATAACCATTTCGAAACACCTTCTTTCAAAAATCTTATAAATAAGAAATACCTTTCTTGGAATATGAGTTCTGATACGGCACCTTTAGCTACAACTCATTTGTTTCGATCGTCCTCGACGCATTGCGAACTGCTAAATTCCTTAACGCCCTTAACGGATGCCGTTCAGTAACAGTGGTTATATGTTCTTCAGATTGCCTCAAGTCGATATCACAGTACAATTTTGATTGATGGATTAGTGATTCCGGGTGGATCAACCGCTAAAGTCATTAGCCCCAGGTGTGTAGTGCATGTTTTTTCCTACTGGCTGGTGATTTCAAGCGCCGTCCTACCTGCCGGCTAGTGGTGTTTTCTAAAACCAGGTATCTCCCACCAGCGGTGCGCCTCCCCAGCCGGGCCAAGCTCCAAGCTCCCGACGAGCCCCCCGGCATGAGTAGTAGTGTAGTACTTCGTAAGTGTTAAGTGTGTGTGAGGGTGAGTATAGGGAAGATTGCTCGCTGTCCGTGGCCCGTTTATTAGGGTAATGCTCCGACATTCGCCTGGTATTGTTCGGAGAAGGTACGAAAAACTACCCATCAGAGCAGCCGGCCGCTAGAATTCTCCTCCAGACAGCGACTGAATTCGACCTCGCTGAGAAGCTAGTGTCGAAACTCCTGCCACCGTCAGGACTGGAACCTAGGACCACCCGGTCAGAGGCACTGCAGTGACATCAGTTGATGGCCTGAGCCATGTGTTTCAAGCCATAATTCTGCCACCGTCGGGACTCAAACTACAATATTACGAAAGCAATATAATCAGCATGGGTTATACAACGGAATCTTTCTTTTTCCAATTTTGTAAAATCCGTAATCCCACCCCTGCGACCGCTCCTCATACTTGGCGACCGCCACCACGCACCGGTCAGCCACCCCACCGCCGGGCAGCGGGCAGTCGCCTTCTTCAAGGGGGAGACGGTCCAGAGGGGGCCGGCGTCGCGACTCCGTCGCCATGTTTGCCTCCACGGCGGCCGCGTCGGCGACGCAACCGGCCGCAGCGGGCGTAATATTTACCGCGACGCCGTCCCCCCCGTCTCGCTCCTCACCGCCCGGCCTGGCAGTACGTGCGCCGTTCTCACAGAACCTGCCCCCGCAGGTGGGGGGAGGGGCACAGGGCCCCGCCCCGCCCCCTTCCCTGTGCGGAGCAGCGGCGCCGCAACCGCCGAAATTAGGGGGCCACCTGAGGGGGCCGGTGTGGCGCGTTTGCGGCAATTTTGGTTTGGCGTCTGCGACGGGGGCCGGTTTCGACCCATTCGCACTTTTTGAATTGGTGTGAAAACGTTTAACGCGACAAAAGAGATGTTAAATACAAATAATTGCAATCATTTGTTCGTGATTCTTTTGAATTTATCGTCAGTCATGGTAAAATAACGCGGAAAAAATTCAAAATATAAATGAGTTGGTTCATCGAACGTCACTTTACGTGTCAATGTCCCAAATCGATTTAAAATATACACAAATACCATTATTGTTAAAAGGGTTAAAATAACAAAAAATGGTTTTGTCGGAACTATATTACTATTTTAACCTCACATTGAGAACAAAGAAGTTTTGAAGGAGAAACAAAAATCTAGGAAAGAGGTAAATGCAAAAACTTTGCAAAACTATTGGTTTATTGATGAATTTAAAATCAAAAGTTTTTAGGTTTGAAATTCGTAAACTCCTTTTCATTTTCTTTCATTCTTCTCCTTTCCTTCTTATTCTTCCCATTATTCGTCTTTTCTCACACCTTATATACTCCCTTTTCTTCCTCCAACTCTTTCTCATCTTCTTCGCCTCCTCGTCCTTCATTTATTTTTCCTGCATCTCTTTCTCTCTTCCTATTTTTTCTCTGTCTCCTCCGCAACTTCCTCCTCTTCATTCTTCTCTTCTTGTCAGTTGGATTGGATATTCTCATTTTAAATGTGTCTAGTCCCAAGCTGATTGTGTACGATTTTAATTTCTTTCTGCTCTTTTGGTTTTATTGTTCTTGGTTCCACTTTGGTGTCTTTAAGTTAAAGATCCTGAAGATTGGGTCTTATGAAAATGGTAGATCGCAACGCATGACACAACAAATGGGAGGGGGGATTAGAGTTGAAGGAAGATCGCGCGATCCATTTCAAATTTTGGAGACGCACAAAATTTCATTATATCTTCAATTTCAGATAACTGTTCCTTTTTGTCAAAATCTAAATTGTTTAATTATATGATCGAGACTCTCTACATTAAAAAATCCATAAATGGCAGTGAGAATTCACTCTACAGTATGGCATGAACTGCTAATTTCGTGTAAAGAGTGGTATCTTGAATTTTCGTACAAAAGTGAAGGTCAAATACTATTATTTATGCCTTAACGCCTCATTTGTTCGTATTTTTCGTTAGAACAGCATCAAACTGATTGTCGTTGCTTCAAATTTATCAATGGATGAAGTAATCTGGATTTGCTAGGGGTCTTATTTATCATAATCGTCTATAATTTGGACTAAGGAATGATTCTATGTACGTGTAAAGTAGAAGTAATAAGCTTCATATTGTTGTCATCCCCAACACATCGAGATTTCGCTTGCAGGTGGATACTATTCTCATGGTATCAACTTTTGTACTTCAGACCTCATACAGTAATTTGGCAATGATGGAAAATCTGAAGAGACTAGCAAATCTAGAGACATCGAATTTCGGAGTCATACTTTTCCTATATTCGACGGCGGTATCGTACACGCCGGCTCGCGACTACTATAGCAACTGCTATAGCAACTACTACTAACAAGCAGTGCATTGACTAGCGTTTTTATTTGGACAGGTGGCAGTAGATTTAGTATCTAGCGACTAGATGTTTTTCATTATGATATTTTAATTTATATTGAATTTATTAGCAACAACTACTAACAGTGCATGGACCAGCGTTTTTCTTTGGACAGGGAGCAGTAGATATGTCTAGCGACTAGATGTTTTTTATAAAGAATTTTTAATTTTTGTTGAATTTAAATTGCATACTCATTTGTTGATTCTTAATTATTTATAAATTACACAATTAAGATATTTAGTGACTTACGTTAATAAAAAATACAGTAAAACTATATTTATGAGTACGTGTCAGCGTCGCCGGAGGAGCCACAATTGAAGCACCATGAACATTACGCCCTAATAACATTTTCGTTTTCTAATTTCCCTATAATTTCCAGGATATAATTGTGATTATATTCAGGCGACTACCTCGATTGCGCGGTATTCAAATAATCACAAGTCTACGTATTTCTTCTCTTTCGACAACAGTGCGAATGTTTAATTTTACTCATACACGAAATCGCCTAAAAAAAACCTGAAGCCACCCGTAGATCGTATCTCCCAGAGTCCAGTCCCCGGACGGTCTCCCCAACAGGTTGGCAGGAGCAGGGAGGGCGCCAATTTATGAGTTATGACGCCGACGGTGGCGAGGCGCTGGCAGCAGACTGGCCCCTCGCGGTAGCAGGGAGTGGCGACTGCGTGTGTGTGTGTGTTTGAAGCCGAGGATTTATGAGTTATGTTGTGTCTACGTGGTGGATTACGGTTGGAGTCGCCGGCCTCTCCTCAGACACTTTGTCACACGCGCCTCGTATTACGACTGGCCGGCGGCCCGGATTCCTTTCAAAGGCACTGTCCAACGTTCGCACCGACCCCCACACGCAGGCCAACGTACGTTGACGTTTGTTTAATCGTCTTTGCTTTCAGGTGAGATTTGCGGCTGTTTAAAGGCGGTTGGAAAGACTTGAATATTATAGGGAGATTAGCTCGTGGAAAGGAGTACGCAGTTTTCAAGTACCGCGTTCACTTCAAATAGCTGTCACAGAGGACGCTCACGACGTATATAAAGTTGCCTCTTACGGTCATGATGAGACCTCAGCGAAGAAAACGTAAGTTGGTGTTTGTTTAATCTTCTTTTGATTTCAAGAGAGATGCATCTTTGTAATGACGGCTGGAACGACTTCAAAATTGTTAATATTAAAGAAACATTATTACGTGAAAAAGAAAGCGGTTTTAAAACATCGCGTTCACATGAGAAATTCATCTCAGAGAAGTGTTACATTTTTTTAAGAAATTGCTGTGTAGTATCCCAATCATATTCCTTGGCTTGCCTCGCATCTGTACACACACACGCACACACGCACGCACGCACAAACACATCCAAATACACATCCTGTCTAAAGCTTCGGATGTGCATTTGCAAAATCTTGAATATTATCCAGGGATTTGTATTTGTATTTAGCCATTATATGTCCAGTAAAGGACAACTGTCCTCAGCGCCATTAGATCCTGGTATTCCTACTCAGTCACCCAACCAGGAAACAGCGATGATTCGAATTCATTTAAATGCCAGAGCAGTACCTTACCAAACGGGCCACGGACCGCGCGCGATCTGTCCTTCCTCTTCCTTGTCCTATCCTCTCACCCATTACACACACACTTACACTAACATGCACTACACATACACTACCACATATTCCGGGAGACCGGTCAGGAGCTTAGAGCTTGTCCCGGCTGGGGCGGTGCCCCGCTGGTGGGAGAGTCTTGGTTAGGGGGAAACCCCACTAGCCGACGGTAGGTCGGCGCCGGATCTCGCCATCCAGCGGAGGAAGATCACCGCCATCTCCCGAAAAAACATGCACTACACTAACGGGACTAATGACCACAGTAGTTGACGCGCCCGGAAACACGAAAAAATCAATCAATCAATCAATTGAATTCATTTAACTTTCGTGCCTTCACGTAGTTAACGAATCAGGCTAGCCATGCCGGTTTCGCAGTTGTAGCCATTCAGTAGAACCATCCCAGCATTCGCCTGGATGACCGAGGGAAACCACGAAAACCTCGGTCACGATGGCCGGCATGGGGATTGAACTCACGCCTCCCAAATGCGAAAACAGATCTCTGATCACTTCGCTCGTTTTCCGGATATTAACTGGTGGAAGAGAGAACGAATATTTTAAAAATAGCGTTCACTTGAAATAGGTATCATTGAGAATAAACATGGCTTCAAAATAACCATATCCATCATTGCAGATACAGTAATTAGCCGTAAGTGTTATTTATGAGATACAAAAGGATGATTCTGGATGATGAAACAAAAACCACAACCACCCATGTCCAATTTCAGTTCCAATCTTCAAACCAAGTAAGATCAGGACTCTCAAGACTAAGCTGTTTGGTCAACAAGAATTTACCGTACACAGATTATTTAAAAGCAAGCAACATTTATACACAATTTACACCACACAAAAGCGACCTTATTAGAAGCTAAACAGCACAAAAGCAACCAATTTACAACGCACAAACGTCACAATATAACAACCTCGACCGATTACCTCAACTCTCGTTTAAAAAACTTACCGAACACAGCTTATCTAAACTCAACATTTATACACAATGTAGTAAATCACACAAATGCAACATTGACCTCACAATATAACATCCTCGACCGACGACATCAACTCTCGTTTCTAAAACAAGCAGAAGACAACGCACACGGCAACTCCCAGTCATAACCCACATTTCCCAGAATCCCCGTCGCAGTAAGCCCCCAAAAATGGCAGCGGGTGCCATTTTAATAACAAGCAGTGGCGGCGAAGGGGATGTGAGGGGTGACGGGTGATGTCCTAATTGTCCATCACCCGAATCCTGAGCTCAGCTCGGCTCAACGGGCTTTGGAAGGCGCACCGGGCGATGGCTGCGAAGTCCTATCCGCACGGCAAACACGCTAAGCGCATTACGACAAGAAGAGGCGGTGCCCGACGCGTCGGAGGGGGGGGGGGGTCGCGGATGTGTGCGAACAGTCCGCCGGCCAGATCCGGTCGCGTGGGCTAAGAAAATGAAGCGCGCAGGGGGACACAATTAGTATTGAACTTGCAGAAGTGTCCCGGAGTTTCTGAAATGTATATTTATCGTAAGTAATATCACAAGAAGTGCTGTGCTAGCCGGTAAATTCACAACTCGTGTAGCGAGAAGAGAATTTACTGGCTAGCACAGTACCTCGGGTGAGGTTTGGTGTGACTATTTCACGAATTAAGACATTCAATAATTCGAATGGATACTTAAAATCACAGGAATCACGAAAAAGAGAAAGATTACTCAAAATTGCTACCGGAATATGTGCAACTTTTATTCAGCTCTGAGTTATCACTGCCTTTCTTGAATAACTTATAATCAAGTAAAATATGAATAACAGTTTAATGCAGAAAATGATTTCAAATATGTTTTGATTTTATGGTAATAAAACTGAAAAAACAATTAAAACAAAGCTACTCACAAGAACATTTATTAAAAACGCAGTTATTGAAGTTGGAGGAAGTTGAGTTTTTCATGTCTTGGTATTACGTGAAAGTTTTTGAAATGGAAGATGTACAATCTTAATTCGGAGCGGGATTCGACAATTTCGAATGGATTGAACACACGTGTGTACTCATTAAAATATTTTTCTGAATAATTTTGGTTCTAATGTTCCACATAGTTTTGATAGCATATTCTTTGAACTTTTCATCATCTAATCTTTGCATATTAATTGCAAAAACTATGTGTATTTTCTTCATTTGTAGTTTGTGTTCTTCATTTGTGTTTTCTTTCTTCACAAAATTTTTGAAATCGCTTCCACTTACACACTCTCTCTGTTTCTTTTGCCGTTTTTCTGCACTGAATCTTTAATAATAGATTCTATTTGAGAGTTTTAAACATTACCATAACTGCACATTTTAACATTATATTGATGCTCACTACCTATTATGGACCTAAAACAATTGCTATCTTTATCTTAAAAGGTAAACAAAGTGTTTACAGTGGAGTGCGAAAGGTAAACGAAGTGATAATCGCATGGAGATAGACATCTAGGATTGGTTTAATTTGAATATATTCTTGATTGGCATCAGTTGCTTACGGCATGACCAGACGAGTGAAATAGTCACAATAATTGCTTCACCATTCAAATGGTAGCATCAACATAGCAATCAGCACCACTAAGATTTTCAAAACCATTCTCTTCAGGTATAATAAAAAATGAAAGAGACTGGGAATCATGTTACCTGCTTCATTGTTCGTACAAGACAACAGTGCGGCATTCTTATATTGAATATTTACAATTTCTTTGACCAGATATAACCTTGGCAACAGATAATGAACACTATTGTTTTATATGGGTATATTTATGTCGTTTTGTGTAGTTTTATAGGACAAGCTCAAGCATCATGAAGTATTATTTGTAGTATTAGTACGAGAATGTAAGTAATTAGAAACGATATGAAGGGAGAAAATTACCTAGGGCCAAAGAATAGTCTTTGTGATTAGCGTTTGAGTCGATTTCGATGTCGATTGTGTTTGCCTAGTTGAATATGGATTGCAAATGGAATACTATTAATTTTGTGATAGAATTTTGCCAAAATTTACAGAAAAATGTTTTGAATAAGAAGCATACGTAACTCAGAATTAAACGTGTTTGAAATAAACCACCGGGAATTTACGAATTATTCGGGCGCAGATGTTTTAATAAATCTGGATTCGATACTAGTTTTTTTATGCAGATCCCCAAATTTGACAGGCATAAGAAATAATAGGCGTGTTCATTGTCTTAAATAAAATGTAACTTAGAATGTTAAGTGAAGAGTATTTAACAAGAGGAAGCAGTTGACGCCATCTTTTGTTTGCTAAGGAAATTGTATTAGTTATGTTATTTCACCAATGGAGTCTCTTATCTCTGAACACTTCCAAATATTTAACCGGTTCGGTTAACGAAAGACACTGTATTTGGAAACATAAGGGGAGGCGGATCATTGATTTTAATGTGCCACTTTTTCGCCCATGTGACTACCAAATTAAGATGATTTTGAAGCGCAGAAATTTTTATGGCTAGGTTACTATTAATGCTATAAAATACAGAGTAATCGACAATAAATCATCTGAAGTGTCAGATGTCGATGCAAAATCAGAAGTAAATACGTTGAAGAGGACGGGGAAAAGTACAGCTCCTTGAGGGACGGTCTATACTGGACACAAGGAAGGCTCCTGAGCGATTTGGTTAAATAAACCTTTACAGTATAAAACGCCCTCAGAGATCCAAATTTGACCGCCCAGGGAAGAGTCTTCTTAGGTTCTCATCTCGACAGCCTTCTGATTGTGTCCCCTGCCTTTCCGGCTCATCTCTGGCTCGCGTTATGTTGTGCAAGAAAGCAATTTTGTCCGGGGTAGAGCGCGTAGATACCTATCTATACAAATAAAAGTGATTTCAACGTCATGTAAGCGACATTGACTCCACAAAAGGTAGTGTGTGAATAGATATGAAATTAAACAGGCTCTTCTTCAGAATTGTCGCAATGTCGTTGCAAAGTTTGGTGAAGATAAATGAAACACAAAATAGGAAAGTAAATAATTTAAGTAATATGTTGGTAGATGCACCACAGTCGTCATTTTTCTCCTATCGCTAAGAGTACGTGGTTTATAATATATTCGGTCCAAGGCCAGTACTGGTGCGGCAGAACTGGTACCTAATAGTAACTTCCTATTATACTCCACCAGAGGTCAGTAGCAGTGCAGCAGAATTGGTGACTAATAAATTCACTAGAGGCAAGTAACGATACGTAAGAAAAAATAATATAACAGCAATGTACTGTAAATAATGTACAAATTATTTTAAAAATAATAATCTTAAACACCATGATTCAAATAAAATTGATCTTTTCCTATTTCACAAGGTTTGGATATGAAGAAAACATGGGCAACGCCGGGTATTTGCTAGTCCTGAATAAGACTGTATTCGGATATGGTTTACGGGCATAAGCCTCGATCACAAAAGCGTCCCTCGAATAAAATCATAAACCGAGGATTTTGTTCCTGACACTTTCATCCGCCGAGCTGCAACCGTAGACGCTTATTTTTGCTCGGATGGATCAAACAAAACGAGAAAAAATGAATCGTAATATTCTGAGCTTGTCTTCTCATTAATCGAGACCGTTACAAACTCAGGATACTACGATACATTTTTCGAACGAACGTTTAAAGCCGGTTGCATAAAGCTTTCCATATGGGTTCCATAGCAATAGGTTCAATAAAATTTATAGGTTCCATAGGCCGTGCACCGTTGCATAAAGCAAATGTATGGAATCAATAACTATAGACTCTTCGAGATGTAATCAATAGATGGCGACACAGTCGATAATTGAATACTGCTTACTCAGTATTTCGTTTTGAACGTTCTTAGTGTGTGCTGCGGTGATGTGTGTTTAGTTGTGTTTCTCTATACGTTTTCAGTAGCAATTTTGTTTTTATTTAATTATATTCATTCATTTTATTTTTTTAAAATTATTTTATATTAAATACAATTAATTCTTTATATTAGCTATTTGTATTTAAATAAATTAATTTACCTTCCATTCTTAATTTTAAATATCAATTTTTGTTGATTCAATTTTTAATAATAAATAATAATTCATCATAAAATACTATTCAAATCTCTTTGAAACGAGAAGTAATAAGTAACTTGCTATCTAAACTATTTAATAGTACATTCTGATGCAAGAAGAGCCCGGATATTAAGCCATTTAATTCGCCAATATAGGCAGGCAAAAAGGCACTAAAATATTACATGAGTTTTATAATTTAAGTCTAATAAGTTATATTATTCCATTTTTATTTGTACTACTTATATGAATGCACTTACAAAGAAACATTTTCTTTATTGACTCATCATTGACATTTGTAATCTTCTTTTGGTTATCTATTGAGAAGAAATCTTTTCACACCTGAAAATTATTTTTTACAACAAACCGTAGTTCAGCATTATAAGTGCAAACTTGATTCATTGATGAATCTACAAAGTGTTAAGTTAGGGCTGAACTATTCTCACAAATCTTTGAATTATTGCGTAATTGAAAAACTATTCTTTTCATACATTGCACTCATGTATTCAACAGTTCATGATATATTCTGGCCGTATTGTAACACGTTCAAAAGTATCTTATCTTTAAAACGGGTTGGATGCCACACGAAAGCATTGAATACAATTCCTGGTGGTTGAATATTGATATCATGAAAAACAGTTTTCAGGTTGTTTGATATCAGTGCTTGGAGAAAAATAATTCAAAAAAATAAGAAGAGCAAATATTAAAGCAGATATTAGCATATTACCATTAAACAATTTAATCCTTACTTCTTGTCACAATATTACACGCAGAATAAATGTGTGAATATAGCATTCGCTAATATTCAACACGCCAAATAAAACACGTAAAAAGCCACGAATAAGATGTGATATGAATGACGGATCCGTACTGAAATGAAAAGCTCCGAAAATGGGGGAACCTCGAGATAACGTATGGTAAATCGTCTTTGTCTAAGGAACATTTCAACGGATAAACAGATATTTGTATCTCGGATACAGATGCGGAAAGCGAACACTCCCACAGTCACACGGGTCAGCCCCGCGATACACGTTTTAAAAATCAAAACCCAGTTTAAAAAACGGTATATGAAGTATAATAGGAAGCGGTGCACTTTTCCAAGAGCTGTGAAATCATTACTCTCTTTTACATATTGAGTTGAATGACAAGAGGTTTTTCCTTTGCTCCGTTTGACATTACATCAGCGATGCACACTGTTACGATACTTAAACGTCACTACAGTGACGTCATAGAGGTGGCGTTCAGCCTTCCGATTGGATGACACCGTAACATCTGATTTACTTCAAAAGCAGCTCTGAAGAAAACCGCAGTATAGCGTCGTGCGTTTATGGAAAGCGACAATCGCAAGACGTGCAATTCGGATCGGGTGAAACGGCTCGGCATCTTGAAAGCGTGTGGCAGCCGTAGGCGAGTGCAGCGGCGTAACGACGACAGACGGCGGCGCGCGCAGCGCAGCGAGGGGCGGGCGGCGAAGCGCATTGTGCCAGCGCCCCTTTGTGCGGCGCGGCCCAGCAGCCGGCCCCCGCGGCGGCCGCGTGTCTTAATCAGGCTGCACGCGCCCGCCGCCAGCCCCTCCACGCCCCGCCGCCCCTGGCACGGTCTGTTTCGCACCGCTCCGTGCAGCCAAGGCTCTCGCGCACTCGGAGCCTCGCGCACTCGCCGCCTCGCGCACTCGCCGCCTCGCGCACTCGCCGCCTCGCGCACTCGCCGCCTCGCGCACTCGCCGCCTCGCGCACTCGACGCCTCGCGCACTCGCCGCCTCGCGCACTCGACGCCTCGCGCACTCGCCGCCTCGCGCACTCGCCGCCTCGCGCACTCGCCGCCTCGCGCACTCGACGCCTCGGGCACTCGCCGCCTCGCGCACTCGCCGCCTCGCGCACTCGCAGCCTCGCGCACTCGACGCCTGCGCACTCGCCGCCTCACTCGATGCCACCCTCTCGCCGCCCGCGCACTCGACGCTTCGCGCACTCGCCGCCCGCGCACTCGACGCCCGCGCACTCGCCGCCTCGCGCACTCGACGCCTCGCGCACTCGCCGCCTCGCGCACTCGACGCCTCGCGCACTCGCCGCCTCGCGCACTCGCCGCCTCGCGCACTCGCCGCCTCGCGCACTCGACGCCTCGGGCACTCGCCGCCTCGCGCACTCGCCGCCTCGCGCACTCGCAGCCTCGCGCACTCGGAACCTAGCGGCCGGCTGCTCTGATCGGTGGCTTCTCCGATCAACACCAGGCGAATGCCGGAGCAGTACCCTAACAAACGGGCCACGGACCGCACACGATCTTTCCTTCCTCTTCCTTGTCCTATCCCCACCCCATAATTACACACCCACATACTTACATGCACTACACTACCACACACGCCGGGAGTCCAGTCGGAAACGTACAAGTTGTCCTGGCTAGGCGGTGCCTCGCTTGTTGGAGATACCTGGTTGTAGAAAACCCCCACTGACGGAAACACGTGCATTGTACTTACGAGACTAATGACCTTAGGCAGTTGACGCGCACGCAATCACTAATCAATAAATAAACCCAGCAGATAACATACACTATTCTGAATGAGCAAATTATAATGAACGTGATGCTTTCGGAAACACCAACCAAACAACCAATCAATAAGTAAATCAATCAGCAAACAATCAATCAAACGATCAATCAAACGATCAACCAAACGATCAACCAAACGATCAACCAAACGATCAACCAAACAATCAACCAAACAATCAACCAAACAATCAACCAAACAATCAACCAAACAATCAACCAAACAATCAACCAAACAATCAACCAAACAATCAACCAAAACAATCAACTTATCAATCAACTTATCAATCAACTTATCGATCTACCAATCTATCAACCAACCAATCAATCAACAATCAATCAACTTCGACCATCACACTCTCTCCACCCCTACTGACAAACACGCTCTCCACGATCCAAGCTTTCACCCCGTTACACCCCCAATTTCATCGCACTCGTTCTCACTAATCCTCCCTCTTGTTCCTCTCCCTGCCCTCGCAGGCGCCGAACCACGCCTCAGGCCCACACCCCTCTCACGCCACCAATGAGCACAGCGCCGACGGTGGCAACAATCGTTTGTTTCATTTATTAATTCTCTCCAACATGAAATCATATGTCCGTTCCGTTTATTAGTTAATACAGAAATAAATAAGGAAACCAATAGAACGTCGAAACAATCGTTTGAATCAAAGTAACCCGAGAACTATGCATTAGGAAAAATTGAAATGTACAGGAATTATACGTTATCTACAAAATATCAATAATACGCTGCTGTTTTAAGTAAAACAATCATTTTAATATGACTCAGTAGAAGAATGCTGGTGACATATTTCTCCCCACTGTTCATACGTAAAGTGAACGAGCTTAGAAGATATGCATTTATCAGTTTTTACATGGTTTGCGGAAGTATTTATTGCAGAAGAAATCAAAATCTACATAAAACAAGCATACATCAATTGTAATCAATAATCATTTCGCTTCTCTTTCGAAATATACGGCCTTATTTTATCAATTACTTCAGGGTCATCTAAAATGAAGCTACTTTATATTAAGCACGTAAATTGGAAAATCATAATGAAATCAGTCATTTCGCCATTCGGGAATGAATTTCTATTCTTCTCAATCTATCAAAATCGCAGCCTGATATCCACCATTATTTTCTACGAAGCCATCGATCAAAATCGTCTCGTATTTGGTCTTCCATTTTCATGATTTGGAAGGGGACATACAAAGACCCTACCCTCCGCATCAACTCAATATCCCTTCAAGCTCCCTTCGACCATGAATCACTGCTTGAGTAATATAGAGAAAAATATTTTTTCTATCCTCTCTCTGTTTGCCTTTACTATTCTCACTCCACGATTTGGCAATTCTGTTCCACATCCCGTGTTCAATCATTATATTTTGACAATATTATTCAAAGGAGTAAACGATCAGAATATAAATTATAACTTAAAATACACACTAGCTCATAGTAATAACAACAAATAGTCCCATTTCTAATATTATTTGATCGATTTAAATTCATTGTAAGTATTCATTGCCTCTTTGATTTAAAAATACCTATGTGTAAGAGTTACGTATATCAATTATGAAAAAGTTGGTAAGTTATTCTTTAAGTAAAGACTATTTATAAATTCTATAATGTCTAATAAGTTCTATAATGTTTGCCTCTAAAGATGGAAAAACGATATTCTGGAACACAGCAAAACAGAATTCTAAACAGGGAAAAACAATAATATTTCCTACACGTTCAGTTTCGGTCCTTGTATTTTAGAACAAACCTTATTCAACTATTGAAGGAAAATCTATTTAAATAATTCCACACCATGTATTTTTTATCACAGTGAATGTGAAAACGAACAAACACAAACACTTAGATAATATTTTCGCAACCGGAGCAACGGGCAGGAGCACAGGCAAGACGAAGATATACTACGAGGTTGGGGGGAAAGGGAGGGGTTGCAAACGGACAAATCACAAGATACATTTCGGGCCGCCAGAAGTTACGTTGAAAATTTCGTCAACAGTTGAACGAATCGTGTTGATCTGATCGTGAACGAACAGTTGATCAGATCGTAATATAGACCGATTTTCCTAAGGATGAGCCAAAGTGACAGTTCGTGAAAACAAGTGAACATCACATGTATTTCAGAGGAGTATCCCTCCGCCGCGACAGCTGTTCAGTCACGCCCCTTCGTAAAGTGCTAATGGCTCCAATGAAAACATCCCTATGCAGAAGTCTAAGAGTTTCGCTTAAATATATGCACGTACGCGAGTTCGGGAAATATTTAAATTTAATTACATATGTGGAAAATCTCGTAACATGCTCTCACAATCAGTAAAAGAAAACTGCCACGAATTTAAATAGAAAGCTCTCAATCAGAGCTAGCCACACAACAGCACAAAGGCCGGAACCACGTGCATCGGTACGCATCTCGAATTCAAGTCTTGGTTTTAAAATAAACATAATATTTATCACACAAAAAGTAAAGTCAATGTAATGTTAATAAAAAAATAATAATTTTTACACAAGAGCACATAACACTGCACTTCCTAATTTCAATTATTTCTCGTGGCGCACTATATTTTTGTCGGGCGAGGACACCACAAAAGGAAGCATCGAAGCCATTTACAAGTTAGCCAACTGCAAACGAACGAATGCAGGAAGGGAGTCTAATGGGCACAACGACCACAGAACCTTCAGTTATGTTGCCAGCACTAGCTGTCACTTTGGCTCATCCTTAAGAAAACCGTTCTATACTAATGAGGCTGTACCAGTAGAGTAGTACACACTTTGCACCAAGAGAGGAGTACACACTTAGAGAAACAAAGTGAGTAAACAATAAATGCCGGACAAACGCAATAATTGTCTTATATCTCTGAAGACGTTGGTGATAGAGATACAATATTAAAATTTACAGACATGAGGAAATAGGAATAAAAAGTGCACACTGGTTTTGAGTGAGTGGCGAGTTCCGTTGAATATCTCTTATCTGATTTAATTGTAGTCTGTAAGTGAACCTTCGTTGTATTGCATTTAGTCCAGATTTTATTTGTGACGGTAGTTATTTGTAACTGGTGAAGTTCGCCAAAATGTATTCCATTAAAATGCATTAAAACAAATAGGCCATGTTCGTCAAAATAGTCGTGCATTTTCATTTTACTTAAGACTATGATCATTATTCTTTTTAACCTCACCTCTTCAGCTGCAATTATACTCTTAGCTCATGAAAGTAAAATAATTGTTCCCCTATCAAATAAAATGGTTGAAAAAACTACATATTCCAATTTAATGTACTATCCTACGTAAATTAAGCAGAGTCACAAGACAGTCAATAATAAACTCAGGACGAAACTATTATTATTTCACTCAGGTAAACGGCAGTTGTCACCAACAGCAACTGCTCCAGAGAACGAAAACAAGACGGGACCTGTCCCAGAACGTCCAATCGGCGATAATTTACGAGTCGAACACCAGAAGGCGCCGAGCAGCAAAACAAGTGAAAATTCCCTTCAGCGACTCGCCACCGTTATTTCTTTAACGTGCGCCCGGAACTGCGAAAGCGTGCCCGACAGCGCGAGAGGCCATCTGCCACCCCCGCAGCGAGATTGTCCCAGTGCTCCAGACTTTCTCCTGGGGTTGCTTTCTCCTCGCGCTGGCGGACCACCCGCCGACGCACAACTCGGTGCACCAAGGCACCACCCGCCGCTGACACGCTCCACGTCTTCGCCACCATCCGTTTGACGAGTGACAAACTCCCTCCGAGAAGTACTCGTATTAAAGCCCATTCACAATGCAAACATGAGCATAAGCATGGCGTTAACATAAAAGTTAGGACTACGTCTACAAGTGGACTCATTCACAATGCGTTCGCATAAGCATAACACGTAAGACGTTAACTTAAGAGCTTGCAAGCTTCAAGCTTCTGTGCTTATGCTGCTTATGTCAAACAAGGAATGAGCCAATCACAGTTCGTTAACTCAAATCGAGTATCGAAGTCGATAGGCGAACTATTCGTGTCGATTCGTGTGCTGCATCTCATACCCAATAGAAACTCTCATTTTGCCTATGTTTATGTTAGACATTGTGAATACGCCAACTCTTCGCTTGTCTATGTCTATGTGTTATGCTTATGTTTGTGATTGCATTGTGAATGGGCATTTACTCTTTCGTTTTTATGCCCGCCCGTTTCTTGGAACTGGGAAAGGTGGCTCAAGGCATCAGTTGATGGCACTGCACGGCCTGTGATCGGGAGGTTCTAGGTTCGAGTTCCAGCGGTGGCAGGATTGTCGATAGTAGTTAGATAGCTAGGTCGATTTCAGTCGCTGACAGGAGAATTCTAGCGGCCGGCTGCTTTGATCGGTACATTTCCGTGGTTTCTCCGATCAAACCAGGCGAATGCTGGAGCAGTACCCCACAAACGGGCCACGGACCGCGCGCGATCTTTCCTTCCTCTCCGTCCTCTCATCTCTTTTGACTTATGTTTTCTTTATTTTACGTCGTCTTGCTGCCCTCGTTGCACCCACCGACCACGCCACATGTACCGCCCTCCAAAAACGCAAACATCAACTATCACACACGCACACGCACGCACACACACACACACACACACACAGCTCTCCTTACCACGCAGCCTCCACCACGCTCATCTCCTTCCTCAACCCTTCCGCCCTCACTGTTCTCCCCACTCGCCAGTCGTGGTTTCTCCGATCAAACCAGGCGAATGACGGAGCAGCACACCATAAACGGGCCACGGACCGCGCGCGATCTTTCCTTTCTCTCCGTCCTCTCCTCTCCTTTGACTTATGTTTTCTTCTCACTCGCCTACGCAACATCACACGACGCGTACTCCCCCCCCCCGCGGTCCCCATCCAATCCGCCGACCTCTCACGACGTACCTTACGCCATCGCTATCATAATCGACGACCATCCCTTTACCGCCAACCTCAACATATGTCACCCTCACCGCTCTCCGCTGTAAGCGACCTCCGTCATCCACACCCCTCGCTCCCGCCACAACGTTTCGTCACTCAACGCCTACACCAACCCGTCCCCGCCGCATCAATCGCATCCACTGCCCAGATCATCCCCACCGCCCTCGTCATCACGATCATCAACAATCATCCGTGCGCATCTCTTCCAGCCCCACCACACCCATCGCCCCCACCGCCCACCACCCTCACCACCCTCACCAACCTCATCAACCTAACCAACCTCCTCCAGCGCCTTCGCTCCCGCCACCACCCACAACTTATCAGTCACCCTTCGCCACCATAGCCATCATCGAAACGCCGCCCCCACCCGCCTCCTATCTGACCACGCCCCCTCGCCTTCCTTATTACCGATCTCACAGCCTCCACTGCCTAAACCCTCGCCTTCATCGCAACCAACATCAACCATCATCCGCTCCCACCTCCTCCACATTCACCGCCCCCACAGCCCTCCCTCACCCCTAACTCCACTACCAAGAAAAAGCATGCACTACACTTATGGGGCTAATAGCCAAAGCAGTTGACGGGCCCGGAAACACGAAGAAATCAATCAATCAATCACAGCCTCCACTGCCCAGACCGTCATGGCAATCAACATCAACCATCATCCGCGCCCACCTCCTCCACATTCACCGCCCTCTAAGCCCTCCCTCACCCCTAACTCCACCACCCAGAAAAAAACATGCTCTACACTTATGGGGCTAATAGCCAAAGCAGTTGACGGGCCCGGAAACACGAAGAAATCAATCAATCAATCACAGTCTCCACTGCCCAGACCGTCCATATCACCCTCCGTCATGGCAATCAACATCAACCATCATCCGCGCCCACCTCCTCCACATTCACCGCCCTCTAAGCCCTCCCTCACCCCTAACTCCACCACCCAGAAAAAAACATGCTCTACACTTATGGGGCTAATAGCCAAAGCAGTTGACGGGCCCGGAAACACGAAGAAATCAATCAATCAATCACAGCCTCCACTGCCCAGACCGTCATGGCAATCAACATCAACCATCATCCCCGCCCACCCTCATAGCCCTCCCCATCCCCTAACTTCAGCCACCACCCACGCCTCTCGCGCCGCCCTCCGCCACCGCAACCATCATCAACGCCGCCCCCGCCCCCGCCCCGCCCCCTCCGGCGCCGCCTGCACCGAGACGCACCTGCCGCCCAGGCACGCGGCCAGCGGCGGGCGGGCGTTTTCCCTTTTACGACCCTCGCACCGCCCCCACCTGCCCCCAGCGCCCCCACCCCCGCCCCGATCGCACACCGACGCCTGCCGCGTCGACGCCGCTCTTTACGTGCAATTTAGAGAGCAGCGTTTTAAAAGATCTTATCGGTCAACGTGCTTGTGTTTTTCTCCAACATACGAGGGTTGGGGCATAAGTCAGGGTAACAATTTTTTGTGAGAATTCGAGCACGTGTGGGAAAAGTGAAATATATACACGAAAGGGCAAGGTATGAACCAAGTGTATGGACTTTTAACGACACACCAAAACTGTGTGTCTCTTGTTTATTTAAATATTGGAAATGACAGTATAGGTTTCCTGTTCCAAAGCATTATACCGTATTCGAGTTTACAACATTCCAGAAACATTACTTAACTAAAGGCCCAATTAGATGCTCTTTTACCGCACGTGCTACATCGGTACGCTTACTCTCATGTCGACACGTGCGTTTCTGATCACTACGCCTGCTTGCAAAAACTCTTCTGCTCACCTCGCAATAGTCCGGTACGGAAGAACACTTTTCCCGTGGGGTTTCACTAATTTTCTGTGACATTGTCGGACATTTCTCTTATAGAGAACAGTTATCTTGGTGTATGAAACACTGCTCGAAACCATGTACATTCATCTTGCAGGTGGCAGGCAGTCAGACAGCTCACTTCACATTGTTATATGTGCTAATAGAGATACTCACTGAGCCAACTGTTGTTGTGAACACACATTAGTTCTTTCATGAGACAAATAAAGTTGAGAGACCTGATAAAATTTCTTTTAGAAAAAAAAAAAATAGTTGCCAGGGATTCTGCCCCAACCCACGTACAGCGGGTAAGATGTCCCAGTAACAACAAACGTTACCGCTGAAGTCTGTGACCGAGATGTTCTGCCGTTCTAGTGCCGACAGTGCCAAATTTTCGACACAAGCTATCTGAAATACTCGCTGGCTGCTCTTATAAGTAGTTTTCTGTGGTTTCTCCGATCAGCAGTAGGTGGATGCTGGAGCAGTAGCTTAACAAACGGGGCACGGACCATGCGCTATCTTTCCTTTCTCTTGCTTGACCCATCCTCTCCCCTTACACACACACACACACACACACACACACACACACACACACACACACACACACACACACACTTACGTGTATTGTACAAGCGCACATGTCGGAAGAGTATTCGGGTGCCTAGAGTTATTTCCGACTGAGGAGGTGCCTCGATGCGGGAGATATCTCGAGGAGTAAATCTCTGCAAACACACGTGTAGCTCGGCGTCAGGTCTGGCTATCCAGAGGGGGAGGAACACCGCCACCCCACGGGATAAAATATTCACTACACTAACAGGACTAATGACCGTAATAACTGACGTGCCAGGAAACCTCTATAAATCTATATATTAAAAAAAGGATATTCTGCCATCGTTTCGAGCTTCTACTCAACCGATTACATTTATTTTTCCTTGGAATGAAAGAATGTGATCCCTAGATGTGTTATCAGATACCGTTTGTGTTAATTCACTAGCATTAACGGTGTAAAATAATTAAATAAATAATTATTTTTAGTACGTTCATCAGTGGTCAATTGTTTTCTTCCATAGGCTGTTTTAATTATCGATAGATATGAGTACATCGATAGGTGTAAGTCCTCACCGGTTGATGACGCGTATATTGTTTAGAATTCGTCAAGGTTGTGTTTCAGGAGTAATAATTGCATTTTGTTACTGACTGTGCTTATATGTATTTGTTTTTCTGATGTATTTTGCAGAGACCATTCGGACAATGGGTTTTATTTGTTTGGTTTTACTGAAGAAGTGAAGTTGTGCAGAGGTTAAGTCGCGTTTCAAAGTGTCTTCGCATATGTCGTGAAAGGGAAGTAATATCGTTTACTGTTGCGTCTTAATCTACGAAATGTCAGTTTTGTTCTGCTTTGTACTTCCATGTGAAAGAAATTCTGCCAACCAGTTTACTCTGTGTTGTTTAAAAGGAAAAATAAGTTTGCCTTCTATATATATGCCAGAAGAAATGAAACAGTTGTTTATAGACGATGGCACATCACAAAACTTAAAAGAAACAGAAATAATATCTGTCAATATAATTATACTCTGCCTTCTGTTTTTTCGGTGTTGATAATATTGCATTGCCACCTGGTTATGGGACACATGTGCTCAATTGTATTAGGATTAATTTATTGTTTATCAATAATAAATGATTTTGTGCTGCATAATACTCGTATCTAATCATCCTGCCCATAAAAGTCAATAAATACAGAGATGCAAAAATAAGCATTATATAAGACAAGTTTGCTCTTTCTTCTTCCTATATAAGAATTTGTTTTGTGAAAATTAGGCTTAGCACATTATTTTATATTTATCTCAGATCCCACTGTCAAATTTTTGCGGGTTCCCACTAGTCAACAATTAAATTGTCCACTAACAGTTGAGATTCGCCCACTGCTCTCAGCCCGCACCGCCTCGCTTCGGCGCTTTCACCAGTCGCCCTGCGTTTGTCACCAGGGGGCGGACACTCACTGCATTGTCCCGTCGCGACACGAGCGCTCCGCGAGACGGAAGGCTGGCACTGAAAGATGAGGTCGCCGTCGGACCTGGATAACGAATGGCTTGCGGTGGTAGCTCAGGAACTACCGACTAGACACTAGAACAGACTTGTCCAAGGTTCGCGCTCGTTACTACAATTGAGAGATGACGGCTGCGCTCGCAAGAGATGGTCCGCTCCATGCCCCTCACACGAAGGCCAAAGGGTATACAGTAGACTCCGGTTATAGTGAACTCGGATATAGTGAACTCGGATATAGTGAACTCTCAATTATAGTGAACTTGGTTCACTGGTCCTGTTTCATTTACATTACAAATGAGCATGAAAAGATTCGGTTATAGTGAACCTGAACCTCGGCTATAGCGAACGAACGAAATAAGTCCTAAAAATTAATTGTATATCGTGTGTTATTTGTGCGATTAGAAGGGCCTTTGAAGAGTGGGACGGTGCTCCAACAGCGTAAGAGGCATTGCAAGGTATCAAGATCGTATTTCGATATTTAGAGATAGAGCACAATATAGAATCAAGCATGGAGAGAGCGCGGACTCTGGAGAAGGATCTAGAGAAATTTCTAGTGAAAAATGAAATAAGCAAACAATTACAAATAATTGATTTTCCATGGGCAAATAAAGATATTAAAATTTTCTGTTCGTGCTGTTCATGAATTTTGTTGAATCTCTATATTAATAAAATTAATCGTTGTGGAGAAATTCTATATAATTTTGACATCGGATATAGTGAACCTTTGCTATAGTGAATCAAAACTCTGTCTCCAGAAGTTCACTATAACCAGAGACGACTGTATATAGGAGCGGCAATTTGGGTGAGAGGAAACAGTGCCTCTGATTCAAAGGGCCTAGGGTTCAAATCTTAACGGTGGTAAGATTGTCGACATTACTTAGACAGCTAGGCCAAGTAAACCCGCTGTCTGGGAAAGAATTCTAGCAGCCGGCTGATATGATCGGTAGTTTTCCGTGGTTTCTCCGATGAACACCAGGCGAATGCCGGAGCAGAACCCTAACAAACCGCCCACGGACCGCGCGCAATCATTCCTTCCTCTTCCTTGACCTATCCTCTACTCGTACACACATTTACACTTACATGCACCATACTACCACACATTCCGGAAACTTAGAGTTTGTCCCTGGTTGGAGAACCTCCCCAAGGTGACGTTTCGGTTGGCACCAGATCTCGCTATGCAGTGGGGGAAGATCACGCCACCTCCCGCAATAAAAATATGCACGACAGTTACGGGACTAATGTCCTAATTAGTTGCCGGGTCCGGAATCAGTATCAATCAATCGTCAGGTCTGAGACAAGAAATGCGCATTCTCCATGGCTACAGGAGCAAATACGAATATTCTAGAAAAGAATACCGTTCTATGCTAACAAAGTATATACGAAGATACCTTCGGGGGAAAATTCTACCTATAGAAATGACCAGCCTCCAATATAATTTTTTTAAGGTGTTCTCTTCACGACATGTCAATCGCATAAGAAATAAAATAAACGTATTCTAAGAATTCTAAGAATAAACGTATTCTAAGAATATTCTCGTTCGCGGGTTCCTTTCTGTCGTTCTTCCATCTCGCGGCGTGGGGAGTCGATTCGAACGCAGAGAACGATAAGGGATAACACACTGGTAATCTATTTATTTATTTATTTATTTTACGTCAAAAAACAGTTAAAAACTGCGTATGACGTGCTATGGGGAAAACTGAATTGTGTGCACATTTTCAAAATTCTGTGATCCCTACACTAAGTCATATACTACTTAAATTTTGAATTTTTGAAAGGGAGAAAAAAAAACTCCCATGTAATAAAATCTATTTTCAAGGATAAACAAGCAATAAATTTTGAATCTAATGGGACGAGTGAAATTGAGATCCGAATCACAGTCGTCACATAATGTCTTAAAACAAATGTAACAAGTTCAATACATGTCCAAAGAGACATACTGAAATACACCAATGATGAAACACAATAACACTAAAAAATAATAAATTCCCATTGAAATCATGTAATAGTTTTATTATATTCTTACTGTAATATAAACAAAGTATAAGTTACATTAAGAATATAATAAAATGACATCTTTAATAACTCAGTTCAAGTGAATTAACTTTGTCTAAATTAGAATGTGCATTCATAAAACAAATGAGAATCAGCCTTTATAAATAAATAAATAAATAAATAAATAAATAAATAAATAAATAAATGAGAATCAGCCCACCTTTTCCCTCCACCATTGATCACGTGTCAATATTTGAACATTTGCATTCAAACTTTTTCTTTTTACAAATAATAAATTTAATACGCAATTATAAATCTAATAGTCCACTTTACTTGTAATAAAATAAGCACGATGTTGACTCGTTTTGGAAAAGCATGCTAACGTCAGTGAAGAAGTGAATTCTTTCTTATATTTCTGCTAGTGGAGGAAAACTATAATGGATGGGCAGTGGAGAAATCAAATATACTATTACGACTGAAGGAAGCAATAAAAAGAGAAAATAATAGCTAGTTCACTCTGTAGAAACGTTTTTATATAAAATATCTACTAAAACTCAAGTAAAAGCCCTTGAGAGAAAAATGAACAGAAAATATAAAGAAGAAAAATTGGAACTATTCTAATAATCAAAAGTATAAATCGAACAAACACTTTCGTAAATGTTTGCAATTAACATATTCTATGTAAGTAGTAAACACACAGAAATGTGAAGTACACAGTTTTGAAAAAACTTCATGGTAACAGCGGATGTATTGTGGTTATCCATAATGATTCATGAGGATATCAACCATACATTTTTTTAAATAAAATATGTAATATTATAAATAATTTACCAATAAGTATTCAATTTCTAACGATTTTATATTGTTCAATTTGTGCATTTCAACGATTTCTATTTGTACACTTAAGATAGTTTCATTTTATATATTACTAAAATTTGATTACATCATTTTTATCTTGGTAGTGCCACTGAAGATGGATAAGATTACCGAAAAACACTGGTTAATAGTTTATAATATTAAATACATTATTAAAAATGTTTGTGGTTAATGTCTCTTTTCCTTAATAACCATGAACTGCAGAGGTATGGAAACAAAAGTATTTTCAATATACTAAACAAATTTGGAATACCTCATAGCATAAATTTATAACCTCAAAGCTGAATCTGGAGCAAAATATACATACAAAACTTAACTTGTAACATGTAAGTTATGAACTATTGTTCTTAGTTTCACATATTTAATTACGCAATAGTTGAACTAATTACATTTCAGCTCGTTCATTAACTTCTGAATGTACGTTGTTAACTCGTATTTCCGAATACTTTGCCACTATAGGTACCTACTTGTAAATGTACGAAGTATATAAATTAATCCTATCCAATACTGTTTGAATACTTACAGCAAAATTTGTGGCTCTACACATGTCTACCTACATATAGTGTTATAATTTCTAGTCAGTTTTAATACTCCTGATTTATTCACACAGAAACAGTAATGATACACATAGAAATCTAAAAGACGTGTACATTTGTATATGATTTCTGAAAGATAGTGAAATGGTGTTCTTACCTTTGACGTTGTAACTAAAAAATGTGGAAGTTCCTTGGTGACTATACACTCAGCTATCCTCGTACACACACAAACACAGAAACACGTACGCACTGTACAACACAAAAATGTCCCGTACACTCAAGAACGCACAATATCAAAAAATTCCGCTCACAAATAATAGTCAGACTCAAACGAATCCACCACGTGGCTGAACTTCTTGCAGCTACCAGCAGAACTGATTGCGAGTAAATATTTCGCGGGAAATGTCTACCCCTCCCGTTGAAGGCCAAGTCGCTGCAGTCGATGCTCAACTCTTTCGTATTCCCCTCCATTACCTTCCGATGTGCAGAGCCTAGCAGAACAGAGACCTTGGACGATGGTGTCAATTAATAAAATGTCAAGAACTTTTAGTTGGTAAATTTACAGCTAACAAAAATATGTGTCACGTCACAAGTAACTTGCTGTGATATTTATACTTTCGATTTTAAGAATTTTGAATATACTGACACAAAATTTCTGTTATTTGATGTACTGGGTTTTGTAGTATATGTTTGAAACTCTAGGCTTATGTACGAAAATGAAACTTTAAAAAACATTTAACCTCATAAATACAGCATATGCATAATGCAGCAATAAATTACAGCAACGTCATAATGCATTACTGGGTAGAGACCTTTAGCGTTAGTATATTATATTTACGAATGCAACCTCTTAAAACATTTGAAAACCTATCGCCTCATTTCCATATTTCCAAGATCCGTTTCTTCTACTTTTATACCATTTATTTAATAGCTGAGTTCAAATGACAGCTTTTCAAATTTGCTTGCAATAGAAATTACGAAACATATTGAATTTAAAATTGAACTCTAACACATAGCATCAATATTAATACAAACTTCATTACCCTAGATCCTAAATAACTTTCCATTCAGTCAATACTATCATACTATCCAATATTCATTTGTATATTTGTATTTGTTTAAATATCTATTATTACTGGAAATTCTCCGAACATTTTCGACTCATACTGTAGCGATTCTGAGAGGAAGATAAAAATGGATGAGAAATAGAACGTTGATGGAATAAAAGAGGTCCCCGGTAAAATGATTAAGAAACTGAAAACAGAATTTGGAAATGAGTAATGGCAAAAGGGGCGCTGAATGAAATTGTATAAAAAATTGTGGGTAAAAGAGTGCCATGCCAAAATACAAATTCACATTGCAATTGCGTTCTATAAATGCGTTGAATTCTTCCATTTAGACAACTGATATTTTGATATATCGATATTTTAATTCTACTAAGATTTGTCTGGTGGGTTACATTGAAACAAATGAACGAAAAATCTCATCGTGCTAGATAGGGTCCTGGTACAACAAAAGAATATGGAACTTCATTTTATTTGAAGGAGAAATATACATTCTAGATATAATACACTTTAACTCCCGGGTCACAGGACACGCAAAGAAAAGAGAGAGTGTGCACAAGGAAGAGAAAAGGACAGAGAGGGAGAAGGAAGGAAAGAGAGTGAGAAAAACAGAAGTTAAAGAAAGCGAAAGAGAGGGAAGGAGACAGAGTGATAAGAGGTGGTAGAAAAAGGGAGAAAGAGGAAAAGAAAGAGAGGAAAACGACGAGGGAATATTTATTTATGCACCAAAGATGATATAAAGATTTTAATGATCTAGCGGCGACAGAAAATACGAAGGCTTTGACCCGAGGGCTCATTGTTTCCCGAAATATTTAAAATCAGTTATCACCTGTGATACATATACATACTTATTATACCTAATTTTATTCATTCAGGATTTATTATTTATTAATTAGCTGGATGTTAACTTGACTCAATTTGTCTTTTCATATTTCCCTTCCACAATTCCTTTTCATAATTCCCTCCATAAGAGAACGTGTAGCATCATTCAACTGTTTTCATATTTCTCTCGTAACCAGGATCCTCCAGATACAGGTAAGTTATGCAGTGTGTATGTAATCTCCTTATCGAAGGCAATAACATGTAATAACAAACAATAAAGTATCAAAAAAGTAAAAATATCTCGTATACGACCTGAGAATAGTGGTCATGCTACCGAGATGAGTTCTCTACTTTCAAATCAGTTATCTCATCCAAATAACATTAAAATATGATTAGAGCATGTTGAAATTTCTAAAGATGATGACAAGAACTCTTAAAGAAACTTTGATAAACATCCGCAGAACCGCCGAAGTCGTCAAAAAATCGCAGTTTCGTAACCTACTACCACACGACTTCTCGGCTATACTTGGGTTTTTCTAACGCGGCAGCTGTGGGTAGTATCTCCAAGATGGTATTTGGCACGACTTTTAGAGTCATTCTCAGTCCCGCCGGAGGAGTTGCTTGATCTGCAGCACTGCTTGATGCGGTCGCGATCATACGACATCTTGCGGCAGGACTGAGAATGACTTAGAAAGTCATGCCATATTCCATCTTGGATTGATTGATTTTTCCGTGTTTCCGCGCGTGTCAACTGCTTTGGTTTGGTTTGTTTTTTTCATGTTTCCGAGCGCGTCATCTGCTTTGGTCATTAGTCCCGTTAGTGTAGTGCATGTTTGTTTCTCGGGAGATGGCGGTGGTCTTCCCCAGCTGGATGGCGAGATTCGGCGCCAACCTACCGTCGGCTAGTGGGGTTTCCCCCTACCAAGGACTCTCCAACCAGCGGGGCACCGCCCCAGCCGGGACAAGCTCAAAGCTCCCGACCGGTCTCCCGGAATGTGTGGTAGTGTAGTGCATGTTAGTGTGTGTGTGTGTAAGGGGGAGAGGATAGGACAAGGAAGAGGAAGGAAAGATCGCGCGCGGTCCGTGGCTCGTTTGGTAGGGTATTGCTCCGGCATTCGCCTGGTATTGATCGGAGAAACCACGGAAAACTACCGATCAGAGCAGCAGGCCTCTAGAATTCTCCTCCAGGCAGCGACTGAATTTGACCTAGCTGAAGAGCTAGTGTCGAAAATCCTGCCGCCGTCAGGACTCGAACCTAGGACCTCCCGGTCAGAGGCGTTGCAGTGACATCAGTTGATGCACTGAGCTACCGCTCCCGGTAACTGTTTGGTCATTAGTCCCGTAAGTGTAATGCATTTGTTTCTCAAGAGATGGCGGTGATCTTCTCCTGCTGAATGGCGAGATCCGGTGCCGACCTACCATCGACAAGTGGGGTTTCCCCCTAACCAGGGCTCTCCCACCAGCGGGGCACCGCTCCAGCCGGGACAAGCTCAAAGCTCCCGACCGGTCTCCCAGAATATGTGGTAGTGTAGTGCATGTTAGTGCAAGTGTGTGTGTAAGGGGGAGAGGATAGGGCAAGAAAGTGAAAGGAAAGACCGCGCGCGGTCCGTGGCCCGTTTGTCACGGTTCTGCTCCGGCATTCGCCTGGTGTTGATAGGAGAAACCACGTTAAACTTCCGATCAGAGCAGCCGGACACGACAATTCTCCTCCAGACAGCGACTGAATTCGACCTAGCTGAAAAGCTAGTGTCGAAAATCCTGCCGCCATCAGGACTCGAACCTCGGACCGAGCGCTGCAGTGGCATCAGTTGATGCACTGAACTACCGCTCCCGGCTCCATCTCGGAGATACTACCCTCAGCCGCCACGTTAGAAAAACCAAAGTATACATCTCACCAACCCACGACACACCATAAGCTTCTTCCGAACGTAATATTTCACTTGGCAGGTTTCTAAAGCCCATTGCTGCTGCTTATAGCTTCTGCCACCGGCCCGGGAGCTGCCCCATGCGGCGCGGCGCCCACTGAACTGCACCGCCCCGGCAGGAGGCGATGCTTCATTCGGCGAGTCCAAACGCCAGCGGCGAGAGACCTCTTGCGGTGACGCCGCGCGCTGCCGTCGCGTCGCGTCGCGTCGGTCGTCTTTGGTCACGGAGCGTCTTTGGGCGCGCGCGGGGCCGTGGGAAGAGCAGCGCGGTGTGTCGCGCCGCCCGCGAACGCCAAAGACGCCCCTCGACTTTCCGGGAATGCGCGTCGTCTTTGGTCGCCGCCGCCGACTGCCCCCTGCTGGCGCCTGTCTTCTCGGCGGGGTGTGAGCTGGAGTCTCTGATGACCGTAGCGGTTCCAAGACGTCGTCGGAGCGAATGCGGATTAGTACCCTAACAAACGGGTCATGAACAGCGTGCGATCTTTCCTTCCTCTTCCTTGCCCTATCCTCGCCCATTTACGCACTCTTATACGTACACGCACTACACTACCACACCTCCCGGGAGACCGGTCGGGAACTTAGCCGGAGCAGTACCTTCCAAATGGGCCACGGACCGCGCGCGATCTTTCCTTCCTCTTCCTTGTCCTATCCTCTCCCCTTGCTTACACTAACATGCACTACACTACCACGTATGCCGGGAGACCGGTCGGGAGCTTAGAGCTTGTCCCGGCTGGGGCGGTGCCCCGCTGTTGGGTGAGTCCTGGTAAGGAGGAAATCCCGCTAGTCGACAGTAGGTCGGCGCCGGATCTGTAGCGGTGGAAAATCACCGCCCCTCCCGAGGAAACCACATGTACAACACTTATGGAACTAATGACCTTAGCGCTTGACGCACCTGGAACTACTAATCAATCAGTAAGTCGTCTGGTTGTGACACTCGCTTGTTTCATGGTTTCATTGGTCATGAGAGTCCATGCCAGTCCGCCACTGACGATTCGCTGCAACTTGCCACGATCTTTCCGCCCCACTTCCCGTCAAGATAAGTTAGTGATGACAGATTTTACCAAAACATCGATACATCGCTATAGGGTTTTCGATGTCGATAAAAACATCGACAAGGAAACATCGATGTTTTAAATTTAGACTAATAAATTTGCTATTTTCCTATCCCATTTTAATTACAGTTCGTAAATGAGATATATGGGACCAACAAAGTCGATAACTCATTTTCCATAAAAGTGAAGTTAGAACCCTTTTATTTTAAGGTCGCTAGCCATAATAACAAACACTATCAAATTTAAATTATTATTTAAATTACTTACCCGGCAACGGGAATGAGCAGCTAAATTTTAGTGTATCATGTGTCACCCTGTTCGTGTGTTGTAACACGCGCTTGCGCACCACAATGAACTACCGAAAATATGAGAAAGACAGAATTACCAGATCTCTCTAATAGCACTGTAAAAACTACTAAATGACAAAAAACACTGAAATAATTTGGTGACATATGTCGATCAATTATAAGTTTACTCGTACGTATAAAACATATTTCATTTAAATATATATGGTGAAATCGTGCCAGTTTGGAAAGCCATGGTTTGGTCACACATCGAATGTTACTGTGGAACTTGGATTGAGTGGAGTGAGTCTGATTCACGACCTGTCAAAACGTCTGTGGGCCTTTTCCAACACTACTATCGATTCAAGCAACGACACGCCTACCGAGAACATAAACTCAAAACGCGGGCAGCTCCAAAACTTCATCTTGCTCAGACGAAATGTGCCGGGAAATGTGGTAATGAGGATGACGCAAAACATCAATATTGCTTTGTTAAAAAAAATCATTGATGTTTTGGCAACAAAATATCGATATGAAGAAAACATCGAAAGCAAAGTATCGATGTTAATACATCAATGTTTTTGGTGGAAAACATCAATGTTTCAAAAACATCGATGTTTTTTTGCTATCCCTACTCAAGAGCACTAGCATGAAATACGCCTTTCCATGGCCATCTTTATGGCCGCTGAGTCAGGTACTGTTCGCTGCATTACTACGCCAGGTTTTAATATGTTCCTTCTATCCCATTCCCTTCCCCAACTTCAAACATCATGATCACTCGTGCCTTCCCATCTCTTCACGTCCCGTCGTTTCACGATAACTCATACCACGTTTGATATCCAAATCTCGCTCTGTTGCTTCCCCTCCCGTTTTAGAACATCCTCTATCATCCCATTTTCCCTTCCAAAACTTAACTTTTAACAAAGAGCCGTGGTCAGGTGGCATAGGTGGCTCAGGGCATCAAATGATATCACGCAGTCGCTCCAACAGGGGGAGGAGGGTGGTGGCATGATTTTTGACACTAGCAATGTAGCTAGGTCGCATTTGACCACCGTCGGGAGAAGAATTCTAGCGGCCGGCTGATCTTAACGGTAGTTTTCCATGGTGTTTCCGAACAACACCAGGCGAATGTCGAAGCAGTACTCTAACAAACGGGCCACAAACCGCGCGCGATCTTCCCTTCCCCTTCTTGTCGTACACACGCCTACATGCACTACACTACCATACATACCATGAGACCAGTCGGAGCTTAGAGCTTCTGTCTGGGGCGGTGTCCCGCTGGTCCGATATATCTGGTTGGGGAAAACCTCGCTAGCCGACGGTTGGACCACGCCGGATCTCACCATCTTGCAAGAGAAGAACACCGCCACGTCTCGAGGAAAACATGCACTTCATTAACGGGACTAATAACCTTTTGCTATTTACGTACTCGGAGATAATCAGTCAATCAATATAATTTAACATTGTCTCATTGCTTCTTTCAGTTGATCTTGCCCAATTACATATTTCCTTTATTGAATCCGTTTGTTAGTGAAGAAGCTACTATCGGCGTTTGATAAATGCGAGTCACCACTCATCTCGTAATCCGCCGCCCTCCGCCGCCCTCCACCGCCCTCCGCCACCCTCCGCCGCCCTCCGCCGCCCTCCGCCGCCCTCCGCCGCCCTCCGCCGCCCTCCGCCGCCCTCCGCCGCCCTCCGCCGCCCTCCGCCGCCCTCCGCCGCCCTCCGCCGCCCTCCGCCGCCCTCCGCCGCCCTCCGCCGCCCTCCGCCGCCCTACCTCCACCGTTTCTAGAAATTCTCCGCCACCAGCCAAGACCCACCGCTACACCCCCCCCTCCATCCCACTAAAACTCCCGACTCCCCCCTCCCGACTCCCCCCCAAACACACCCCACCCCCAGCATGCCTTCCGACGTCCTCAACCGATCCCTGCTGCTTCGGAGGTCGCTCGCAGTCGTTGTCCCCGCCACAGGACCTCGCCCCCATCCTTGCCCCTCCCCGGTCGGGGGCTGCCCGCCGCCGCCGCCGCCACGCTGCTGTCCCGCCCCCGCAGGGAGGCGCTACCGCCGCCGCCCCCCGCAGGGACGGTCTCCGGGGGCGGTGGGTGCGGAGCGCTCTGTGTCCGCTTTCGCCACCGCTAATGCGAGCAGCCCACCACCACATGGCAGTCACTACTGCGGTGGATAGCTCTGAATTACAATGTCAAGGGCTCGTACACGTTCGCAGTATGTACGGCAAAGGTGGCTCAGGGCATCAACTGATGTCAGTGCAGTGCCTCTGAGCGAGTCGCCCAAGGGTTCCAGTCCCAAAGATGGCAGGAATTTTGACACTAGTTACATTGCTAGGTCGAATGCAGTCGCTGCCTGGAGGACAATCCTAGCGACCGGCTGCTCTGATCGGTAGTTTTCCGTTGTTTCTGCGATCAACATGAGGCGAATGCCGGAGCAGTACCCTAACAAACGGGCCACGGACCTCGTGGCATATTTCGTTTCTCTTTCTTGACCTATTCTCACCCCTTACACACACCACACTGACATGCACTACACTACCACACTTTTTGGTTGGTTGGTTTTTTCGTGTTTCCGGGCGCGTCAACTGCTTCGGTCATTAGTCCCGTTAGTGTAGTGCATGTTTTTTTTCTCGGGAGATGGCGGTGATCTTCCCCCGCTGGATGGCGAGATCCGGCGCCGACCTACCGTCGGCTAGTGGGGTTTCCCCCTAACCAGGACACACTTTTTGGGAGACAGGTCAGGATCTCAAAGCTTGTCGTGACTGCGGTGCTGCCCCACTGATGGGAGATGCCAGGTTGGGAAAATCCCGCAAATCGACGAAGGTCGGTGCTGGATCTCGCCAGTCAGAAGGGAAAGATCACCGCCACCTTCCGCGATAAAAACATGTAGTACGCTTACCGGAATAATGTCCTTAGTAATAAATTCATAATCAGTAATAAATTAATTAATCAATTTTTAATTAGGTACCTTTCCATCCGTCGGGGCTAGTGAGTCTAGTGTTTAACCATTCTCCGAAGGCACCCAAAGAAGTATTATCCGTCCGGGTTAATTGCGTCGTATAATTCACCTCTCCTTCAAGAACTTACATGACCAACTTTACTCGTATGGAATTAATGTACCTCTCGTTTTACCTACTCTAATTATGTCCTTAAACACCCAATTTTCCCCGTCCGGTATTACATTTCGTGCTTAAAAGAAGAAATTCCACTTTTCGGGTAAAGAAAAATTGCAAAAACTGCATGTTTTCGCACATAATGAATATGGAAGATGATAATAACAATAATTAGAAAAACAATGTCACAAAAGTAATAAAATAATAATAACAAATTTATAAAAATCAATGTAGGAAATGTACAATAAAATAAAATTAAAATTGAGTTGTGTACATTCCAATATATTTTTGACCAATCTCTAAATACATGCTGGCTAATGACTGCATCATGTCTTTAAAAGTTGTTTTTACACGGGATGCACGTTTTCTGCAAGATTTCTCAAAATTGTTTGAGTTATTACGGCCCATTTGCGCGTCAGTACGACGCATTAGCGCATGCGTTCTTACGAGACGCCATGTGGGGCCCTGCTGGCACCCAAATATTGCCAAATTGCACCGTCCGAGTACATTAATTCGCGACATTTGTGTTCACGTGTTCGGAGGCACTTTATTAATAGTTTTTTTACTTTCTCGTCTTTACGAATTGAGTGGAGCAAGTATTAGAACCGTGCGCCAGAAAACGGCCAATTTTCGGCAGAAAAACCCTTATTGTCCGGCCCAGGTAACGAACCTGTTCCCATATACAGTAAATTACTTCCTCTAACATGTGAAATACCCAGAATCCATATTTTGTGGGTCCTTCATACCGAAAAATCGATTTACTCCCGAAACGTCTGTCTGACCGTCGCTTAAAAGAATGGTGTATGTCTCATTTTCGTTGATCTCTCAGTATTTTTTGAAAATTGCGTGTTGGAAATATTGGGTTGAGACAATTACATTTTTAAGCGTCGGTCCGAGTTCGAAATTCAGCGTTTCCATAGCTTTGAGATAGGGCTCATTACGAATTAACACGAAGGATCTGAGTTTGAGTTTCGGTGCGAGAAAAAAAGGCTGGTTGGAAACAATTTTGAAGGCTTCTGTAATAGTACAATGCAGAGAATCCATTTGAAGTAATGCGAGTAAGTAATGAGCTGTTTTAGCATCACTAGTTTTAAACGTTAATGAAACATGAGGGAGAACACTAGAAATGGCCCCATTGATGGCGCTAGATGATGGTTGTGGCTGCAAAAGCATCAGCGGGTACTCTAAAAAAACGCTCCGAATGGGGAAAGTCTTGAGTGCAGAAGTTACAAACAGTAACCTCAAATTTGCAAGAGGCAGTCAAACAAACTCACCAGAAAATCCGAAAACTGAAATCCGGCACGCCCATTCACAAAATCTCAGGAATTGCACCTAACCCAACCAAAATGTTGAAACGGATGGATGCTTTCCGTCGTAAATAAATTCGTTAATGAGCGTTTCCGCCGCTAGAGGTGCTAGAACAAACTACATTTTCTGTACAAAAAAAAATAGAAAATGTTTAAAAGTTTTCATTCAAAAATCGTGCAGTCTGAACTGCTCGCTCTATGAACGAAAACTATACCAATCCGCACGAAAACTACCCCGTAAAAGGATCTTTTGGGAAAAAAGAAAAGACAAACAACCAACTGCAACGCACCTCTTTTCACCCGACGCTGAAGAAATGGGGGAAGAGAAACGCTGACCCTTTTCCAACACTGAACCACCCTTTGTGATCACTGACAACCCCCCGGTGAGGTCTGCAGTCCTTCCGAGTATTCCCCGAAGACATTTGTTAAGTTACCCAAGCGCTCGTGTCAAGGCGAAAAACGAACAGCCTGCAGGAAATTAAAGTGTATTAGTAGTTTGTCTTCCCTTCTAAGCAAGCTTCTGTCAGAGCATTTAGGGCCAATGACTAGCCTGTAAGTCACGCTCGCTTTGAATTCTTTCCGCTACTGGCTTTTACGTTTCGAGGAAACACTGAATGTTCGCATTTGTAAATCTTGACGAGAATTTCAAAGCCAAGTTTTTTTCTATTCTTGCGAAAACTTGTAAACTCAATTTTTGAGCAGTAACTATCGAGGTTTTAAAATGTTGATAAGTAAAATGATATGAAATATGTTTGTCATAATCTTCGATAATTATCTTTCTTTTGAAATAAAATTCCTGAATTACGTCTAACGTATTCAATATACAGTATTAAAAATGCAACTTCTCAGCAAAGAAATTAAATGAAATTATTGTTCTACGAAAGTATAGCCATTCATCATTAAAATTCAACCGAAATAAATCAAGTGGTGAAAACTTCTGAAGATAATTAACTTACATTCGTCTCAATACCCCATAATCTACAGCAGTCACCCATTAACAAAACTGTAAACAGTCCTTTGTGAACCTGCAAAAAAATGTATATGAATACTCGTAATACAGAATTATTTCCATAATTTTTTGATAATGTTTCACCTTTCATCTGAAAGTACTAAAACCAACTATTATACTACAGCAATTTTCACAAAAATTTATTGACTTGGTGATATCAACGAACGATTACACAACGAACTCTAACTGCAACATTCCCACATTCCTCCATCTTACATTTTCTCAGTTCTTTGTTCTTTCAGAAGAATCACATGGTTCTTCCAAAGTACATTTCCGTGTTCACCAAAAAGACCGTCAAAAGCAACCCACAGAAGTAACAAGTTCCTGTATCCGACCCTTGCTACCTGTACTGCGGTTCCTTTGCTCATTGGCCCAACACGACCTCAACGACTCCATAGATTTCGTATCAGCGGTCATCATCTGTAGCTGTTGACAGCGGAACGACTCCTGGAAGGCGGGAAGACTTCATTAGGAAAACGGTCGCACAGTGTGTGGAATGTCGAAAACGTGGGACAATTCAGAATCGCAGACAAAGTGCACGAAATTGGGATATTGGAATATCTGAACTCGGTTATTAATTTGAGATTTTAAATACGAAGGAATTCAACACTGCGGATTTAATATGGCAAATGAAATTTTAAGATATTAACAAACTAAACTGGAAAGTGTTTTATGTGAAGAGTTGCGAGAGTAAAATTCAGTCAGTTAATTAAAATTATTTAAAATCCTTACAAATATTAAAAAATACAATTTATACGTGAAATTCAATATCTTTTCCCTTTCTTTCTTTTTCAACTTTTCCTTTTCAAAAACTATAAGTACTCTATATTATTGTAAGCAACCTACTGGTTACTAATATCAAATAAGTTTTTTTTTGATTTGTTTCTGACATTTACTTCCACTGTGGGTAGGCTGAAGACTCGTTAGGAAGTTGTGTTTCTTCTCAGATTATGGCTCGGTAAGTCAAATGCTCTTTTGTAGATGGTCTTCCTGTAGGCCATCTGCCATTTCTATCTCTCACACAGTCATTGAACAAACTGAAGATCTATCTTTATAACTCCGAGGATTGAGAGCTGTTGTAGCTGTCATACATACGTTACCTTATAATTTTTAGTTTTAAAGAGTATTATAGTGAAACGGTAAATTGGAAAAACACTCTATATCTGTTAAACATTTCTTACACCTCACGATTATTAAATAATGTTCCTTTATTGAAAAATCTTTACGAAGATAATAGGACAACAAGAACAAAGGTGAACCTTCAAACTGAACATTTCCTACATTTCCAATAGGAAGCTCTGGGTATTACTATTGATTGTTCATCCCCGTGGTCATCCAGGCACGTGAGGAACAAAACACAAATTGTAAATGGATTATGACAATGTTAACTATTCATATCAATAGTCGGAGAGTAGACTTTCAAACTATACGAAATCAGGACATTCAAAGAATAATTATAAGAATACGACTAGCGAGAATGATGTCAATACAAAACTCTGGGCATTAATTTTGATAGTTTATCACCATCGACGTCCAGACATGTGTGGACCAGTTTCCCAATGGATTGTAGCAACATTGACTACTCAAATGAATAGTTGCAGAGCGGACAGAACATTCACAGAATAATTACAAGAATACGACCAGCGAGAATAAGAAGTATCAATACGAGTTCAGGGCATTAATATTGATTGTTTATAACCGTCGACGTCCAGTCACGTGCGGACCACTTTCCCAATGGATTATGGCAATATTAACTACTCAAATGAATAGTTGGAGAGTGGACAGAACATTCAAAGAATAATCACAAGAATATGACTAGCGAGGTTGAGAAATATCGACAGAAATCCTTGGGCTCTAACCGGGAGGTCCTAGGTTCGAGCCCTGACGGCGGCAGGATTTTCGACTCTAACTTTTCAGCTAGGTCGAATTCAGTCGCTGTCTGAAGGAAAATTCTCGTGGCCGACTGCTCTGATCGGTAGTTTTCCGTGGTTTCTCCGATCAATACCAGGCGAATGCTGGAGCAGTAACCTACCAAACGGGCCACGGACCGCGCGCGATCTTTCCTTCCTCCTTCTTGTCCTATCCTCTCCCCTTACACACACACACACTAACATGCACTCCACTACCACATATTCCGGGAGACCGGTTGGGAGCTTACAGCTTGTCCCGGCTGGGGCGGTGTCCCGCTGATGGGAGAGTCCTGGTTATGGGGGAAACCCAGATAGAGTACGATGGGTCGGCGCCGGATCTCTCCATCCATCGGAGGAAGATCACCGCCATCTCCCGAAGAAAAACATGCAGTACACTTACGGGACAAATGACCTAAGCTGTTGACGCTCCCGAAATCACTAACCAACCAACCAAATCTGTGGGCATTCATTGATTGTTTATCCGGGCGAAGTCGAGGCGAATGTGGGGCAGGGCGAACGCACGAGACGAAACCAGTTGACCGCCGCCACGCGCACAATACGCCCCTGTCCTCAAAAGGCGTCGGGACGGCGGCGGCGGCGGGGGCGGCGTCGGAGCGAGGATAATGGACCCTCGAACGACCGAGGCGGGCGATCGTCAGTCCTCGCTCAGGGAGCCATTAGTCTCGCCACGTGACAGTCCAGCCGTGAGGGGGTGGAGACGGGTGGGCGGTGAGGTTCGGGGGCGTGGGCGGCGGCGGCGGGGACGGGGTGGGCGGACAGTGTCCTCATGCTTTGTTGCACCCTCCCACCGCCTCCACCGCCGCCACTGCCGCCGCCGCCGCCGCCACCGCCGCCACCGCCGCCGCCAACGCCGCCCCCGCCGCCGCCTCCGCCGCCACCGCCGCCACCGCCGCCACCGCCGCCACCGCCGCCACCGCCGCCACCGCCGCCACCGCCGTCGCCCGTGCCCGCCCTTAAGCCTGTTTTACACGGTCATTTTTTCATCCTTTTTTTCATCATTTTTCTGTACAGAAACTGGATGGAAAAAGGACATTCGGTTCAATGCGTACCGAAACTGGATGAACGTGATTCCACTGTTTTACACGGTCATTTCTGATCTGTACGTAATCGTGATGAAAATACTTCCTCCGAACGCCGCAAAAAGCGCTGGAAGTTTAACAGTTGAACATCGCATTTACGGAAAGAAATTAAATTAGCGGGAAGAATGATCAGATAGTTACGAATTCGCAGAGTAAAGAGTAGAAAGACGTGTGAGGTATTGTGGTTTTATTTGCGAGAGGGTTCACTGAACGCAAAGACTCAACATCACAAACAACACTCAAAATTAAACAACACGTGCCGACGCTACGCACCAGATATATATACTCCGTGTCGGAGAACACACGCAATCGAAGAAAGTTTCATAAAGGGACACTAGGGGCGCCGTAGTCAAACTGGATGAAATTTGAACGGAAAAATGAAGCATGCATCATTTTTTCGTACAAATTACATCCAGACTTCTCAGTATCGACGGGAAATGATAAAAAAAATTACCGTGTAAAACAGGCTTTACAGACCACCCGCTGGGAGAGCCTGGAGGGGAAGTACGACTAAGGTCGTTGCTATTTTCTCTCCACAGTTCCCCTGTGGAAGCTACAATTTGTTTTACAAATTCCGTGGTGGCAGCAGAGATATTGTGGTAATCCATAATGATTATTAATTAAGGAAGTCGTGACGAAGTGATGTCAACCACAAAGTATTTTACAAGATAAATTTAATATAAAGAATAAACAGCCAAACACGTGTTTCGGGACTAATTTATCCCATTTTAAGTGGCTAAGTATCATGGATTTAGCACGAAGACATAAGTGGGCACCATCTTGTATGCCGTGACAGAATACTATGATATTGGATATAGAACATCGTACTACTGAAATACGTGTATAGCTGTTTTTTCGTTATCTTAAATTTATATTGTAATATAAATTGTGGTCAATACCTACTGGATCCAAAATTTATAATTTTTTCAATAAATTCTGTATATTTTACACTGTCTTACGGCTTAAGTTGCTAGAGAAGGAGTGCGTTGCCAGACGATTTTTTCCATCGCATTTGCCCCCCTTCCTGCCCTCACACCACCGTCTCATTTTCTCCCATCGCTTCCTCCTAATGTCTATCTCACTTCCTGCCTCCATCAGTCGACGTTTCAAACTCATTCTCTCACCTCTTTCACCTTTACCCCTGTCCTCTCCCACTGCCTGCCCAGACCCCAGCCTCTACCTCCTCCCATCATCCCATCCCTCTTTTTTCTTCCCACAGCCTTCTCAAATGACCTGTCACGACCCTCCCCTGTTGTTTCTTTCCACCGCCGTCTCCCGTCATCTGCTCAAATCACGTCTCATAGCTTCTTGCAATAACTCTTCCCACTGCCTTCTACGGTTGACTTACCGCACCACCTCCTCTCCCGCCTCCCAACGCCTTCACCCATCGCACATTCTTGTCGCCCTGTTCCTTGAGCAGTTTCTGCTACTTTCTCCCACCGTCTTCCCCATTGCCTGACCCGACCCCAGCCTCCACCTCCTCCATCCGCTTTCTCTAATCGCCCTCCCCACCACTTCCCACGACCCTCCCCTCACGTACCTTCTCGCCGCCATCTCCCGTCACCTACTCGAATCACAAACCGGGAGAGGTGGCTCAGAGCATCAATACATGTCACCTCTCACTGGGAGAACCAGGCTCCAGTCCCGACAGTGGCAGCATTTTAGACACTAGCTGAACAACCAAGTCGAATTCAGCCGCTATCTGGAGGAGAATTCTAGCAGCCGACTGCTCTGATAGGTAGTTATCCGTGATTTCTCCGATCAACACCACGCGAATCCCGGATAGATAGTTTTCCGTGGTTTCATCTATCAACACGGGACGAATGCCGGAGCAGTACCCTAACAAACGGGCCACGGACCGAGCGCGATCGTTTCTTCCTCTTCCTTGTCCTATCCTCACCCCTTACACACACTTATACTAACATCACCACTGTACCACACATGCCGAGAGACCGGCAGGGAGCTTACAGCCTGTCCCGTGGGCGGTGCCCGCTGGTGGGAGATGCCTGGTTGGGAAAAACCTGCTAGCCGACGGCACGTCATGCCATCCAATGGGGGAAGATCAACGCTACCTCCCGAGAGAATAACATGCACTACACTTAAGGGACGAACAAACTTACCAGTTGTCACTAAACAATCAATCGAATCACATCTCACAGCTTCCTCCACCGCCTTCTCCCTCACCTCCCAACGCATTCTCCCACCGCCCTCTTCTGTCGCCCTCTTCCGTCACCTGTTTCTGCTGCCGCCTCCTCCTCCTCCTCCCACCACTGCAACCAGCCACCGCCACCACGCTGGTCGCGTTGTCCCAGCGCGCCGGTCATAAAGACATAAACACGGCCGGCGTCGCCACCGGAAGACAGCAGGCGGTGGGGTAGGCCAGTCCCCCAGACGCCTTGCCCCCCACAGCGCACCCCGGCTGCTGCATTCTGGGCGGCACGCACCCCCCCCACCCCCTGGCGCAAGGCGGGAGGCCACCACCCCCGGTCGGGGTGGACGGTCTGGCCCGGGTCGGCAGACCCGCTCAAGGCCAGGCATGACGAAAGGGAGCGTATGTCTTCATCAGGGGGACATGATCGCGGAACGAAACATTTGTTCCCTCGAGGCGACTGGAAGCCTTGTTTGGGGAGGGGTTTGGGAGTGAGAAGCTAGTTTACATTTCCTGTCCCTTTTTCAATTTCTGAGAAACTAGCGTTTCGTAAATTCCCTGCTAAAAGGCTATCCTATGAAATCTTAAGTTGTTACAGAGTGAGAACTAGTTCAATAACTAAATAAATTCTCAGGGAGTCCAGACGTAGGTAAATTTTTTGATGGGCGATTTTTTTGTTGAAACTTGTGCGAGTTTTCGTTTGCACAACCTTAAACGTTAAATACTTGTATAAAAGATTAACTACTGACAACTGTACTATTCGAGAGTCAAATTTCTCACTTCCAGACAGCAGATTTGATAATGATTAGGGCATCTGCTAGCTGCTAGTATAAGAAATAAAAGTTGGTAATGACAAATCCCTTTATTCAAATACTATGAATGCTAGCGATACCTCACCAATAAACCTATATTAAACAATAAATATGGGCTGGAAATATTGCTATTATCCTCTATGTATTACTACATAGAGCATTAATACATACATAACGACAATGAGACTACGTAGAACTGTTGGGTACTGTTAAGTACATTCAGTCTTTCATCTTATCCATTCTTTAATGGATTTGCACTAATAGGACAAGCTACTCTCACAACTTGCAGGTCATATAATTTAAAACGAAGGAATTCTTTATTTTCCACAATTTGTTTTCGTTTTACTAATTAATCTTCAAATGCTTACGCCTTTTTAAAAGCACATCTCACTTCATAGGATAACTATTCATATTTTAAAAGACTAGTACTACCTAATTAAGGAAACAACGTGTTTACAAATTTGTAAAATGTAATAAATTCGATATCGATTGTTAAATGCCAGCAACGAGTTTATAAGAATTCTATGAATGCGCATCTGTTGGAAGGTGAAGACGTATTTTCAATGTTATTGCGATGGTGTATTCTCCACACCAGAAGGTATTAATACTACACATTCAGCTATGTAAAAAAGAGAGGGTAAAAAGAGTAAAAAATGGGGGGGGGGTAAGGCTTCGTGAACTGAAAAACACACGTGCAGATTATACTCCCTTCATATGTTACATAGTTTTCACTGTTTCTTTGATGATAAATAAAAATATCACTTCAAACTCTTTATTCCACTAGTTTCACATTTGTGTGTCGAACGAGAAGAATAAATAATATAAAAAACTAGTGTCACGTACATTAACGAATTGTTAATGAAAATGTCCGAATATTCTGGAAATTCCCGCCGTTGATTGCCGATCACGACCACTACAGAAATCACGGTTTGACGGTGACTGCGAGTAGCAGCGAGAGACAATAAAAACTTGCAAAAAGTTTGAGTAACATTTGAACATTCTCGTACAATGCAGACAACATTCTTCACTGGTCCCGGAAGCAACACTGCCTTCGCGGTGTCTGCGATGTCACTGGCCATTGCTGTGAGAAGGGAATTATGAGATGAAATAATGAAAGGGATATTTAGGAGGAAAACGTTAAAAGATAGATGACCATCAAAATATGAGAAATCGAGTCCAGTTAACTTCTAGTTAATTAGTAAATAATTAAATTTCTATCATTAAAACTAAGTAAAAAATAAAATTGTGTACTTACCACAGGCGTTAACTACGTAGTTCTAAAGATTCCGGGCGACAAAATCCTTTAAGCCAAAGGTCGTAGGGCTTTTTGTCGGCGTTCGATAATTACAACGCTTATAACGCCCTTGCTGCGTAAATATCTATTTTACACAACCACTAGTAATAGCGGTTCTTTCAAGGCATGCACAGCGTGTTAAAAGGAAGATGAAGTATTCAGATAAATCTGTATAAGAAACAGGAAACAAAATACTGTCGTCTGACTGCATTACGTACTAATGACCTTACTGATTACGTGATTTGAATACTTGAATTAAATAAAATGAAAGTTAACTAAGCTGTTTAAAATAAAATTGTGTACGACATACGTGGTAAAAGTTATTTTATTTTTCTCATAGTTTTGCGCTACTCGGCATATCGGCATCGTGTTACAACCTTTCCTTCGGACAAAATAAAATGTCACTTGCACCACTCGCATCATAAGTATCTATTGTTGCAATATTTACTAAAATTTTTTTCTTCTACTTTGCTGTACATATCCTCTGTCCCACAGAAACAAAATATTTATCGCCGGTTTCAAGTTGCAACAACGTCATTGCTAAACGAATACTGAACGCGCATAGTAATGACAAGACCTCCTTCCTCGACGCTAATAAACTGTAATTGGTTGATTAGTGATTCAGGACGCGTCAACTGCTAAGGTCATTACTCCCATAAGTGTACTACATCCCCCTCGGGTGGGGGCGGTGATCTTCCCCCGCTGGATGGCGAGATCCGGCGCTGACCTACCGTCGGCTAGTGGGGTTTTCCCCAATCAGAACTCTCCCATCAGCGGGGCACCGCCCCAGCCGGGACAAGCTCTAAGCTCCCGACTGGTCTCCCGGAATATGTGGTAGTGTAGTGCATGTTAGTGTAAGTGCGTGTGTAAGGGGAGAGGACAGGACAAGGAAGAGGAAGAACAGATCACGCGCGGTCCGTGGCCCGTTTGGTAGGGTACTGCTCCGGCATTCGCCTTGTGTTGATCGGAGAAACCACGGAAAACTACCGATGAGAGCAGCCGGCCGCTAGAATTCTCCTTCAGACAGCGACTGAATTCGACCTAGCTGAAGGGCTAGTGTCAAAAATCCTGCCGCTGTCAGGACTCGAACCTAGGACCTCCCGGTCAGAGGCGCCACAGTGACGTCAGTTGATGAACTGAGCTACCGCTGCCGGTGTAATGAAGTGAGAAGTGTTAGTGTTAAACACAAACATCGTATAGCAATAGTTGCGTATAAATACATTTGAAAGCGGTGAATGCTAATGACGGGTGTACATTTTATTGTTCGCCGAAGATTCGGCACGTGTCGCCCGGGAGTGGAGGACTCACTCGCCCAGCGAAGAGCTGACTCAACTCCCGCGTCGGAACACGGGAACTATTAAAATCGCAGTTCTCGAGAACAAACCCTTTTGTATTTAAATACCGAAACATTTGACAAATAATTTTTTGTTATTTACGTTAGTAAACACGCACTTAGCCCTTTAGCAATCAACCATCTAAATACTGCTTTAAGAGCGCGTCCATAGCAACGGCCGCTAAAATATTTTTAATAGACTCTCGATCATTTTAGCGGCCGTTGCTATGAACATTAGTTGCTTGCATTAGTAGAAAAAACATTCAACTGTCTGATCACAAACAAAGCATCCAGTACCACCAACCCTTGCTACAGAAAATCAAGAGTAATGACAATTCTGAACTCGTGAAAGTGATAAAAGTTTATTTTTAATAAGCGATAAACTAAAATAACAAACATCATTGTATGTAACTCGTCCTCTGTTAGTCTTTAAGGACTTAGCCGGAAGGTTAACTACTCGGCTTCGCTATCACTCCGCCTCGCAGTTAACCTTCCGGCTGCGTCCTTAAAGACTCGTTTAGAAGACTCGTGACATAAATATCTATTAGCGTAGAATAATAAAAGTACTTTATTAGAATTACTCTCCCACCTTTTGAATTTGATGGAGGGAGAAACTGTTAGCCATGCGTGACACACATGTACAAACACACACGCTCTCACACACACACACACACACACACACACACACTCAACTACGCTACCAAACTTGTTAGGAGACTGGTCGGGTGCTTAAGGCTTCGTCGGCAGAGGTGATGCCCCGTTAGTGAGAGATACCTGGATGAGGAAAACCCCGCAAGCCAACCTAGACCGGCGCCGGAACTCGCCATTCAGCGGGGGAGAATCATCGCTACCTCCTGGGCTGTAAACGTGCACTACATTTACGGGTGTAGTGACCTTAATAAACACGCCCGAAATCACTAAAGGGCCATCCATAAATTACGCCCGGTCTTTAGGGGGGAGGGGGTCAAGCGAATCTGACCTAATCTTACGTGGAGGAGAGAGGTGTTTCGGCAAATATCACTTTTTTCGCTAAAAACAGTGCTAAATTGCGAGAAAAGTGCAAGGGAGAACGGTTCAGAATGGTTCAATCAGAGCAACGTTGGAGCAGATGAATTTACGGAATATCTTATGGTCATGTTGGTTCCAGAAGTCACTCCTGAGACCGCACATGAGTCGCCGTGGACTGAATTACAATTAATTATTGCACTGTTTCTGAAAGTGCAATAATATTCATTGTAATCCAGTCACTTTATTTTCTATATACTAGCCATATCTGGTCTTAAATAAATATAATTGAGCAAATTGTGTTTTTTAAATAAATATCAATGCAATCAATCACTAATTAACGTATTCGCATTAAAAACACGCATTTTGAAATGAATATTTTTAATGTAAAATGTTAAATTTTGAATGTTAAAGTTTTATTTTGTAGAAAAAACGCCAAAATCGCACCTCACGTAATTTATGGACGGCCCCTATTCAAACAATCATTAACTCAGCCCCACCAAATCCATGGCACGTTCGTGCCACATCCCGCCAGACCCCCACCTCTGCCCAGCCTCGCTACTGCTGTTTCTCTACCTCTCACCTCTCCTTCCTCGCACAGCGCCCAGCCTGCCACTATCTCACCGCTGCTCCGTCCCCGGTCCACCCCCGCTCCCGCCTCCGCCTCCGCCGGCCGATACGCGGGTAGTTCCGGGTTGACCAGCCCCGCCGCCGCGCGGCGCTAGTCTCGCCCATCAAATCCGGCCACGCCCCCCTCCGACCCCGGCGCTCTCAGCCGCTTATCTTTATTGCTCCGCGACGGCCGCTCGGGCTACGACGGCCGTCCGAGGACGGCGGGGACGGGGTGGAGGACCGAGGACGCGGCGGAAGCCGAGGCAGTAAACCTCGGCGGTCAGTAGCGCCGTCCTCGTGCAATCTCGCCCCCCCCCCCGGGCCCCCCTTGGGAGCCACTAGAGCCCGCCCGCGAGTCTTTGTGCCCCCGATTGCCCTTTTGATTTTTTTGCTCCCGCCCCCTCGCTCCGGGCCGCCGGGGTTTCATAGTTGCGGGGCGCGTGATGTGGCTGGGGTCAAGGGTACATCGTGGTTCGCATGCGGATAAAACGTTATTCTTATATTTCGTAAGTTAAGGGGAGAGGTTACTATGAATTGGGGCAAATTATCAATTTTGGTGTTTTAGGCTAAATAAATAGTAGAAGTATGTCAGACACATTTGCTGTGTCGTAAATTTTGGTTGACTTGCGAACTGTACACGCCAATGGACACGAACAGTATCATTCTTCTTTATCTCTCTTTATTTTCACGTAGGGCTTGGAATATATTACGTATCTTGTAATTTGATTCATACCATAGTAGGCACATTTATTTTCTTACGAGCAATAAATGCCTTTATAGGTTACGAATTACTATGAGGATAAATATCATTCTTCTCATTCCAAATATATACTTTTTTCTTCTAGGACGCCTGGAAGTACCTTTAATTATTTTTTTAAATATCCTAGTACGCCTAGCCACACACCCCTTTTGACACTGTATACAAGTATGGCTGTTTTATCGTAATTTTGAATGCGTTTTGGGTTGTTAATGAGTTATTGAAAAATGCTTTTGTTTCTACATTGGTAGCATTGTTCTTTTCCGCTGAAGAAATGATCCAGAATACGGAGGAGGAATGTTCTAATAAAGCAGCAGTAAGTACAAACTTTTCAAATGGCGTTTGCCGAAAATGCATTTATTTTGTAAACTCTTTCTCAGAAACTATTATTCACAATTAATTGAAATTTTACACGATACTTTATTTATATAATTGGCAATAAATAGACATTTTTATATAAACTACACTGATGACAATGGCTGTGGTTGAGAAGAAGGTAAAAAACAGGTGAAGAATGAAAAGAGGAAGCAAGGGGAGGAGGAAAAGGTGGTGGGAGGAGAAGAACAAAGGGGGAAGAAAGAAATAAAGATGGGAAAGAGAGAAAGTATACGAAATAGAGAGGATTGGAAAGAGAGAGAAAGAGAAAGATGGGAAGAAAGAAGAAGGGAAAAATGAAAAAAAAGGGAAAAGAAAAAACCGAAAAGAAATAAACCGAAAGAAACGAAAGGAAAGAAAAAGAAAGGGAAAAAGAAGGAAAAGAAAAAGAGGAAAAGACAGAAGAAAAAAAGAAAGTAAAAGGAATATGTAGATAAGATTCAAGAGGAAGACGAGGAAGAAAATTAGGACACGAGGAGAAGAAGGAGTCGGAAGAGGTGAACATGATAGAACAAGAAAAAGTAGTGGGACGAGTGGGCGGCGGTGCCCCTGTGCAAGCGCGGGCCGGCCTCGCCTCGCCTCGCCTCGCCTCGCCTCGCCTCGCCTCGCCTCGCCTCGCCTCGCCTCGCCTCGCCTCGCCTCGCCTCGCCTCGCCTCGCCTCGCCTCGCCTCGCCTCGCCCGCCTTCCCGCCCGTGCTGCCTGCCGATGGTATCGCCCGCGGCCGGCGCCGCCCAGGGGCGATGGGCGGGCCGACGGGCGGCCGCCGCGGCGCCGCGTATTTCAGATGTCTCGCCCAGTTTGCGGCCCGCCCTTATCGCCCGGGCCTGGGCGCCGCCGCGGTCGCCTTCGCCCGCAACTCTCTCCCCTCTCCCCGCCCTCTCCCTCGCCCTCACCCTGCCTCTGAGATTTGCTACTGGCCACGGCGCAGATTCCGGATGGAGATGCCAGAAAAGCTGTGCAGGAGGGCTGTGTGGAACGGCGTAACGCAGTGGTGTGTCAAGGTTGCCTTCTGGTGGCAGTAGCTTGCCACGAGGTGATCGGTTTATTAAAGCCCGGGAGAGGTGGCTCAGGGCATCAACTCATGTCACTGCAGTGCCTCTGTCCGGGAGGTCCTAGGTTCGAGTTCCGACGATGGCAGGATTTTCCACACTAGCTACATACTAGCTAAATCGAGTTCAGCCGCTGTCTGGAGGAGAATTCTAGCGGCCGTCTGCTCTGATCGGTAGTTTTTCGTGGTTTCTCCGATCATTACCAGGCGAATGCCGCCGGATCTCATAATTCAGAGAGGAATCTGAATCGCCGCAACCTTCCGTAAAAACAACAACAACAACAACAACAACAACAACAACAACAACAACAACTACATGCCTCTCCGTCTGTCCGCTGTCAGTCCAACTGTGAACAACTGCCAGCGGCTAAACCGTAGGGATTTCACCAAAATTGATATTCCACGATCGATGTGGCTAATATCTTGGCTGTAATTTAAAAAAAATACAAGTTTAAAATTATTTCGGGGTCTCCCTACATTTACAATATCTACGATACATTTCTTAAATTAATGAAATCATTTCTTCTAAGCTAGATCTTTAAAGAAGACAATGTACGCATAATTTTACATACACGTCCATTTTGTTAAAAAACATATCACTATTATTTATTTGTTATATGTTTCTCAGTTTTATTTCTTTGTTAATATAATCTTAATCATAAGAATAAATGTTTGTATTTGGCGTTATTGAGTCTGTAGACTGACATTCCCGGCAAGCTAAGGGGGTCCCCCTTGCCTGGACCTAGTTAAATTCCCATGCTTGGGGTTAAGAGCGACATAAAGCGAACATGACGTAATTTCACTGTAACTGGCAAGATTCTCCTGCTTGATCTTTTCTTCGCCAAACAGTTTTAAAAACTGAGACAATTTTAAAGGAAAAATACAACTCTATTTTTACCTCGACCGGGAATCAAACCCGGGGACAACAGCACGCGAAGCTAGTACGCTGTCCACGAGCCATCCCAGATGCTTATAAGAATAAATATTACTTCAAATAAAGTAATAGTTTCATACGTTCAGTTCATATATTCAGTTTTATACGTATTTCTATTTCTTGCTTTCACTTTTCCGTACTTTTTAATTGATCCAAATTAATTTGAAACAATATATTTTTATTTTTATAGTTACAAAGCTATTTTTAAAACTTTTTGTCTAAATAATTTTTTCTAGATTATTTCGAAGTCTTTTTGCTCCGCTTTTTTTTACTTCACGTTTTGTTTCGCATTCTTTGCACTTCCCCGGCTGGCTCACTTATTCCATATGCTTCACAGACCCAGTACCTGCGACCAAACCCCGGATTGTCAAGCGAGGTCACTTCGACTGCCCTGCGAGTAAACGAAACCCCTCTCCCCCTCCAACCCTCCGCCCCTGCGAGCCTCGCCGGCCGTAATCCGGAGAACCGAATTCCGGGTGCTTGCAGAGAAAATTGAGGTCGAGTCGTGGTAGCTGCAGGTTTAAACGGCGGCAGGGAAGAATACAGCGGAGGTTAGGTTTAGAGCCGGCCCTCGGCGGAATCGCCCACGCACGGCGAATGGTCGCCCGTCCGCCGCCCAATCGCCCCGCCCACGCCGCCCACGAGCGCCGTCGCCCGCCAGCCCAGCCGCTTGACCACCCGAGCGCCCGCTCACCTTTCTGGTCGCACGGCCCAGCCGGTCGGCCGGCCGCCCGCTCGCCCGCCCGCCCGATCGCCCGCCCACCCGCCCGCTCGCCCACCCGCCCGCCCGCTCGCCCACCCGCCCGCCCGCTCGCCC